>WAAF01016612.1:885000-1153106 GCA_013400475.1 Tricholaema leucomelas
TACATTGTTTAGTGTTTGCAACGGGAATTGGCTGTTGCTTGAGCTTTGCTCTGTTGTGATGCAGTGAAAGGTGATCAAAACTGTCTGTACACCACAGTCCAGATCATTATCATTCTTGTCCAGCTTCTTTGTTATCTAAAGGAGGTATGCTGTGAAGAAAATCAGCTTCTGGAGGATTGAGCAATTTAATGGAAGTGAAGAATGTGATTTTAGAGCACAATAAAATATTTCTTTGACCAAGGAGAAAAAAAAAACTTAGGAGAATTTATTTTTCTCAAAACAGTTGTAACAGTTGGGAGTCAAAATGAATAGAAAAATGGGAAAACTTTTCATAGTAATTCCCATTAAAAACACAGAAATACTCTGCTGGATTTTTGAACAATTTTTATCTTAGAGATTATAAAGTATTAATATTGCTTATAATGAGACTAAGAAATATACAGAGAGGGTCTCAATGAAGAGATTACTTATGTAAAACTGTTTTATTTCTGTTTGAAACAAGTAAGTTTTGTGTGTTTTTGATAATCTGTCCTCAAATAAGTGAAAAATAGTTGATATTTGTGAAAAAAGCCTTTAAACTGCAAGAACTTAAACTGTGCTGAAACATGACAAACTGTAACATGCAACCATTTTGACATGTACATAAAACACCAGATCTACACCAGATTTGGGAGACTTGTCATGGGCAGTGGTGTCTTTTACAGCACCTCCACCCCCAGCTACTTTATTAGAAGTAATACCACTGGTTGTATGCCAGGTGCAAGCATTTCTCCACAGTGCAACATCCAATATTTAAATGCTTGGTTTTGACCATTCTGAATATAGAATATTTAAACAACTTGGTTCTCTTCATCAAAGTCTTTCTTGCTTTCAACTTCTACCTGAGCCTCATGAGTCTCTGTCCAATTACTTTTGTAGCTATATCTCTGGACTCTTGGATTTCTGTTCCTTCCTTTTTCGTGCAGCCACTTGAGAGCCTGGGAAGTCAGCTACCTAGGGATGGGCAGGAAATTATAGGCATCAGAGAGATAAAAATGGATTGAATATTGCTGAGGAGGCAGAATTTTGAGTTAGATAGTACAGACTTTCAGGACTGTGATGTTCCCTTCTCATTTGTGAAAATGTAACTTGGCCTATTTTAATTTGCCTTTTCTTACTGAATATGTAATGGCTCTAGAGCAGATCTTCCCTTTCTTTTCTGGGTTTTTGCCTGGAAATAAATAGTTGAGCCCTGAAACTTAAGCTGACAGTTTTTCATGGGAGAGTGTCTGAGAATATGGAGCAGTGGAAGCTCTGCTGAAGAGGGTGGTAGAACTGAGATCACTTTGTAAATTGAATATATCTTTTGTGACTGACTTTTGTTTTGTAAAAGATCCCCAGGTGGAGTAACTGAAAGCACTCCAGAGCTGTTTGGAAACACATGGAAAACCTCATCGACATGTGTTCTTGTGCACGATAGTTCACAAATGGATCCTTGTGATGTTCATCTGCAAGCAGGTGGGCAGTGAAGGTCAATTGGTACTGACAAATGCATTTCTACTTATTGGATTTTGTGCCAGTTTTCCTAGTTAGATCAGGTAAAGTAATAACCAGTCCTACCCACTAAAAAAACCTATAGCTTCCTGCTGCAACATCATCCTGTCTTCTGAGTATCTACACAATGTGCGGCACTAAGAAGGTGCATTCTAGGTAATGGGCTTGGACAGGAATGTAGGAGAGTGTGGCCTGTATGGGAAGTAAAATTCTGCAAAAGGAGTTTTGAAGTCCTAGCTGAATGCATCTCTCTTGCACTGTGAAAATAGAAAATTGTCTCTGAATATGCTAATATGGTATATTATTTCTTTTGACAACTATTGCACAGTTATTTAATGCATCAGAATTAAGTGCTGTGTTTTAAGGTTTCTTATGTAACTATTTGATACTGCTTTTATTTTCCTGTGTGATAGTGCTACCCAAGCTGGCAGCTCTGAGTGTGACTGTAGCTTTATGCAACTCAAACACTGGGTAACAACAGATTATTCTTTAAAATGCTGACCTCTTGAAGGTAGTTACTAGAAATGACCTAAACTAAAGAGAGGTGTAATTCTGTGTGTTTACAAAAGATACATTATAGTGTGTAGCATCTGTTGCCCAACCCACAGCCATGAATCAGTTTAAATATGTATGTAGGCTGTCTGCATATTGTAAAGTTCTCCAAATACCTTACAACCATTCCCAGAACAAGTTGAAAACAATGAGTAGCTAACTCGTTTTCTGTCCTTCCATATGTTTATACAGATATGAAAGCTAGATATATATGGCAATAGTATGTAACCATGGTCAATTGCATTGTATAAAAGATTATTTTATTCCATTTTTTTTTTAAACTCCCTTACTGAAATGGTGTTTAATATGTTGTTTGTATAGCCCCTTATGCAGCAGAAGCTTGTAGCATCCTTACAAAAGAACTTTTTGCTCCATGCTACCCCTATTTGAGTCCTGTTGCCTATTTTGAGCAGTGCAGAAGAGACACTTGCAAATGTGGACAGACTTGTTTTTGCTCTGCTCTGGCCCATTATGCTCATCATTGCCGAAGATTTGGAGTCATAATAGATTTCAGAGAAGGTGTCCCAGACTGTGGTGAGTTGCCTCTCAGTTCTAATCTTTAGTTAATGTTCGAGGGCTTTAGAATGACAATTAGAAAATAAAATAATCTTTAAAAGGAGAAGAGGATTAATTCTAGCATGGTCTTTAATATAAAGGGCAAGGTTCTTTGTCCAGGTAGAATGACTACAAAGCCTTTTAGAGAGCTGTTCCTGATTGTTGGCTTTCTTTAGTCCTTTTGACTTAAGAAACAGTGCAAAGTTGGTAGGTCTTATTGTTTGCTGGCATTTTTTTTAAGTAGTTGAAGGGTTTCAAATGTATACAGAATTAAAAATATGTCTTTACCTCATGTGTGGCTTTGAATATCTCATACCCATGCTGATAGTATTCATGAGATGTGTAAATAGATTTGTTCTGTTCCTCATAGACTCTAAGTTTACCTGATTCTTTAAATGAATGAGAAGGAAGATGGTGACTTATTTAGGAGTTTTATATGGATTATTGCCAACTTTTGATGTCTGAAAATCTTTTAGCTTATTCTTTTGCTATCACTGACACTGAAATATGTAGGCTGCTAAAATAAGTGTTGAGAATTGGTATTGCTGACATTTAACTTAAAATTAATGGAAGAATATAGATAGGGATATCCAAAGATTACACCTGTGTAATCTTCTTTATAATGCCTCACAAGTAGAGGAGTGAGATAGTAGTATCAAGTGCTTTAGTTTATAGAAACTTTTAATGATATAAAAGATGTTGATGGAATACTTAGTGCTCATCTGTACACTTGTTTGCGTAAATCACTTCATTTTGCTTTTTTAAGAAGCAAGAACAGTTTGGTACAATATATTAAGTCATGCTTGTTGGTTTGAAGTATAAACCTTTTTCTTATTTTAAGAATTACAGATTTTTTAAAGTGTTGTTTTTTTTTTTTTTTTTTTTTTACTATAGATGTATATAAGATAAATTAAGATGCTATTGTGCAGCACCTGCAATGTACACACGTTTTGTTTATTGATTCTAATGCCTTCTTTAAGGTGCAGTCCATTTCTCAAAGCCCATGCACAAGAGCCAAGTGTTCCCAGTTAGAGGGGGAAAAAAGCTTCAACTGTTCACTTTCCTCAGTGTAAAGCTGGATTAACTGCACAGACTTCATTGTACGCCTTATTACTGCAGATTTACGGCTGTGTAGTTTACACAGCGTAGTGCCAAGATAGTAATTTTAGTGGAATTTAATGTGATTTGGAATGAAAGAATAGAGATGCTTATCAGGAAGCTGTTGGGAGGTACTTGAGTCTCTTGCACTGTAATTTGAGAGATGTGTTTCATTTGGACAGCTCTTTCATGTGAAGATACAAAGGAGTACAGTACTTGTGTATCTACCTGTGGAAGAACCTGCCAAGCACTGTCTGTGCCAGAGACATGCAGTGGTGATTGTGTTGAAGGCTGTGCTTGTCCCTCTGGAACATATTTGAATTCCAAGACTGAACAGTGTGTACAGAGGTGGGTAAAGATGCAGCTGCAGCCACACTCACTATTTTAGACCACTGTGCTTCCAAGTAAGAGAGCTATGAACATGTAGGTATTACTTATCTGTAAACTTGGTGGGATCTTGGGACTGTACAGAATCCGCATGTTGATCAAAAATAGCTCTTTTAAAACACCAGTACTCATCCAGCATTGGCAAAGCTAGGTGTTTCATGTTGTCTGGTGTTTGCCATATGAGAGGTACAGAAAGTGTCTGTTGTTGTTTAGGATCACTGCTTTGTTACTGATGTGTTTTGGAACACGCTCAAATTATGTGGTAGCATGTATCAAATTCATCTATTTAAAAACAAAACAAAAAAAACAAGCCCACAAAAAACAGTCCTCCCCCACAACCCCTCCACAACAAACCTACACCAAAATGAACAAAGCAACCAGCTGAACATTGGACAATGCTTAAATAAATGGGAATGTTATTCTTCCTTCAGTTTGAATTAATCATGTTTTCTTCCTCTACTCCAGAAGCGAATGCCCCTGTTATTTTCAAGGAATTGAATATCCCCCTGGAGAAAATGTTATGACATCTTTGGGCAAATGGTAAGACACACAACTGTTTTTTCTCCATAGTAAATGGCATCTCTTTAAGAGCTTTGTCAAATCATTCTGAGGTGGAGATCTCCAGAAAACCCCAGACATTTCCTCACTGTCCATTCCAGACAGCACTGGCAGTCATGGGAAGGGACTTCTCCATGTAAACTCTTTCATTTGTTTCCTTTCATTCTCCTCCTCAAGGGTCTAGTTTAGCTATTTACACTAAGCACTGAGGTGGCTGGCTGGAATCCATGTGAGCATTCATAAATGTTTTGGGGTACATACACAGCCCCAGACATAACAGCAGAGTAGGTGTAGCACACACAGATTTTGATTCTGAACCTGTTGTCTAGCAGTAGGCATACTAGTGTTCATGGGCTCAGGTTCTCTTGTGAAGGGCAGAGCCTGAAATGAAGCCAGTGCTACTACATTTTTCTCTGATAATGAGTTGCTACCAGATCTGCTACCACTTTGTGAAAGTACTGGGCTATTTTTGCTGGAACTTGATAGTGATAGCATTAAATTGGTTAGTGATTCCCTGCATACAGTATATGGTTAGGGTTAAGTTCTATGCAGTTTGCATATTTCTTTACTGAACTGTGCTATCTAGGGGGAAAATGTTGTCTCCTACTGTCTGTGTAGCATTTTGCATATCTGAATTGTTGTACACATTAAAATCTTTATGATACATTAACAATATTTTGAATCTTGATTAGCATAGAGTTGTTTGATTATTTTTTTTTTTGGAGGAGGAGGTGGTGGTTGTTTGGTTTTTATGTTCTGTTTATGAATGGTAGTTCCAGTTCTGCTAATAGTCACAGTAAGTTGCTATTACAGATTCCTATTGTATTGCTGAAGCAAAATTAGTCTGAGGCATGAGGAGTGTAAAAATTAGCAACTGTACTGCTATTTCGTTCTTGTGAATGAAGAGAAAGGATGAAATAATGAAAGTGTTCATTTTATTATAAATGAGACAGGAACTAATTATTTTGAGGTGTTTTCAGATGGATAGTTTGTTTGTAATCCACATTAGGAGTGATTGAGAGAAGACTGCTATCAATCTGCTGTGTTTTTCTTGGGCAAAAGTCAAGTTCCGTACAAAAAATGGTTGCAGTCACAACATCTTGTGACTGTATTATATTCGGCACTGGGGCTTTACCTTCTGTTGTAGCATAACAGTGTTTATAACTGTTGATCTCAGCAAGATCCTCACATAAACTAATAGCTTGCCTTCCCAGCAGGGTTCTGAGCTGACAATGAGACAAATGGAGCATTTATAACAGTCTTAAGAATGTTTATGTGAGAGTCCATACCCAGAGCTTGCTGCAATTTATACACATGTGATTAGAGTTTTACTTTTCTTTTGTTGCTATTGCTTCTTGCACTTTTGTTTTAGATAGTGATGATTCTGGTATGTACAGGATTTGGTTTATTTTTACTGCAGTGATATCTTTGGAATCAGTATAGTGGTGTATTTCTGTATGTATTTTTATGTCAGCCCAGGCATTTGAACTCACAGTGGCATGCAGAAAACACAAATGTGATGTGTAATTAATATTCTTTATGTGTTAAGGCAATGCATACCTTATCCACGGTTTTAATGTTCAATGCAGACATTCATACAATTAATTTGTACTGACTCATACTATATGCTTCATTATTAAACAGAAAACTTATTTCAGACCTTCCAGACTCTCATTACATCTGCTATGTATTTTTATTGCAGCCATTGTAGGGATGGAGTAATGAATTGTGATAACAACATAATAGGTGAGTGAAGAGTCAGGGTGGGGGGAAGTTACTTGAGTTCTCATGAATAAGTATACTCTAGTCTTTGTGAAATCCCTTATCTGTAGTAAAGATTGTGTAATACATACAAATAGCGTGCAGAAGGGTATCCATTGTTTAGGAATTATGTATTTGTGTGATTGAAAGCAAGGCTGGTGCAGAAGAGTAACATACACTGGTAAGTCTGAAGAAGTTTTTTTCCCCAATGCTTTAAAAAAGGTCTTTTTTTCTTAGCTTGCTACTGTAAACAAGCTTAGCTACATGACAAACATCATAACTTCAGTAGGACAAGGAAAGGTTAGCCTTGCCCCACAGAACACTAGTTGTAGGAACTGAACACTGGCAGTACTTTTTCCACGCTTTTTTCCATTTTTTTTTCTTTCCCTCCACAAATGCTAACTAACTGAAATATGAAGAAATAGTTCTCTTTTTCTGTTCATACTTAAATGAAATATAACAACTGCTTTTTTCATTGCAGTATATTTTTATTTTAGGTACTGTGAACTATAATCTGCTTCTTTTGCTTCAATTAGAGACTCTTATTTAAAACGTCGTTCTAGAATTGCCAGCTCCCTGTGTACTGATTTGACAGTTATTCAGTTCTCACTCTAATAAATAAATTTCAAAAGCAAACAAAGAAAACAAAACTAAGTGAAACAAACCCCACAAAAAACCAAACAAACCAAACAGGAACCAAACAAACCCACTTAAAACACTGCCAACATTTCGAACCTTTCAGTGACAGGTATACAGTATGCTTAGCACAACGCAAAGGCAATTGCCATTGAGTTGTTTTGGTAGTGTATGGCTCCAGCATGGAATGTTCCAGTCAGCTTTCAGACTTTTTTTTTTTTTCCCTTCTGTAGATTTCAGTTTCTGTGCTGATAGCATTTTGCTTTTCTGTGTTGGAGGGCTGGCTCTTGCCTATTTAGATAGTCGTGTCAAATACTGAAGGCATCATTTCAGTATTCTATATAAGATTGGTAGGGGTTCTCTGAAGCTAGCTATGTTCATGAGAGACAGTCAATTGGATGTTATTGGAACCTACACTTCTATGTTGCATGTTGTCAGACTATTGCACACCTTTATGGAATACAAAATTTCAGGTGTTAAATCCAATGTTCTTATGAAATTGTTTTCCTCAGCACACAGCTGCCCAGCTGGACAGATTTATATTAACTGCAGTAATCCCATAGTTGATCCGGAACTCAGCAGAGAGCGAACTTGTGAAAATCAGCTACTAAACCTCACTTTCCCAGCACAACTTCCTTGTGTTTCAGGCTGTGTCTGCCCACCTGGGTAAGTACAGACAGATTTTCATCTTTTGGAGTGCAAACATACTCCTTAGCAGTTGCGTAATTAATGCTACTTAAGGCATACCACATTTCTATTTGGCAACTGTGAGGTGTCAAGGTGTGAGCATCCACCTTGTGAAGGATTATGACATATTGATATGGGCCATTAGAGGTGTAAGAAATGATAAACCAAGAGCCAGGTGGAGACAAAGGTCTAATGTCTCACAATTATCAAAACAAGGTAACAGAAATATAGGAAGGGTGTTGAAATTATTTGATCCAATCCCTGTACTACATCAGAATTGTTTACCTGGATATTTTTTCCCCCCTGATTTGACCTTTTATTTGAACATTTCATTGAGAGGCTTGTTTCTTACTGCTTGGGGAAGATTTTCAGTATTGTCTCCAAATCACAGGGTTTTATGCTGAAAATGCATCTGTATCTTTTTTTCATGACTTACTGCTTTCATAAGAGCTAGGAGAAGATAGAAAACTGCAAGCTGTGGTATATTCTAATTGTAATGAAGTTTTGTAACTGAGAAAGGAATAGCATGCCAGGTTTTCCTTCAAAAATTTCGAAGTAATCGCCCTATCTCTGAAGTGGTACACTGTATCAATAACAGATAAGGAGCTTAAACACATTCCTAGAAGGTTTTCTTAAAGTCATTGCTTTCTAATTTACAGAAAGAAGACAATGAGTTTTGCTATCTTAAATGTGTCTGTGGACAAACAAATCTAATAATAGGTTAAGAATGCAATTAATTTGATAATTTTATAAAACTAACTTTTATTAGAAGTAATTACATCAAGTGCTTTCTGTTTTAGATATATCTTAGATGACCAATTGCTGTTCTTTTGGCAATTGGGTTTAGTATAATTCTTCAAAAGATCTACAGATCTTTAATTTAAGAGGCAAAGCTCAGAATTTACTATTATTAGCACAAAAATAAAAATGGTGGTCTGTTCATACCTCTCTCTGTATGGCTCTGCTAAATATTTTTCATGTTTTCCTTTTTCTTGTTTAGACAGAATTTTGCTCTGAAAGATTTACTGTTTTCCAGATAAAAAAGGATTTACAGCCCCTTGGTGACACCATCACGGTTATGCTCTCTGCAGTTGTTAGAGACTGTGTCAATGTTCTTATATTTGAGTGCTTCAGGAACTCAGATTTATTAGCATTTGGGGGTTATGTTGATTTTTTGTTATGCCTTACATGATTTTTAGCACTGAATTCTACCTGCAGTATACATGAAGAAAATGGTACTATTTGGCCATATGAGGTACAGGTGAGGTGGCAGAAAGTTATCAGCCATCACACAGAGTTATAGATAGTCCAGGGACTCATGAGACAGGCTGCTTGATGACAACCCTTTTTACCAATTCTTTATGCAGCTGTGGGAGCTGCAGATGGTCTCCTGAGATGAACCCCCAACTTGTTAGCCCTGATGGGACCTTGAGCAGCACGGGGGAAGCCTCTGCTTCAACCCTTTTATTCTTTTTCCCTTCTGGTCTTTAGCCCCTGCCCTCTTGTGTTCTTTCTCTACAGCAGAAACTTAAACCATTGTGACAAGGGAGGAGGAGGGAAGTGCTAATATATGTCTTCTAATCCATGCACTTTCAGTCAGTTTAATTCCTGTTGTTGTTGTCCAGGGAAGGGCAAAGAGCTGTGTGTTAGACAACCTGTTGAGACAGGTCTGGTGGAGGCTGTGCAAGTAACTTTTTTGTGTTCTGGTCTGGATTTGTGGACAAAAGCACAGAAGGGTTTATTGCCTCACAGGAGACACGTTGCTTCCAGTGGTGCTTTTACCAAGATCATTTACTTGTGTGTATGTGAACAAATAAGGTTATAGATAGTGATGAGATAGTGGTGAAGATGACTTTAGCAGGTTGAAGTCTGATAGCTATCATTGTATCTTTGCAGTTCATTGTAGGTTGAACTGTAAATGTAGGCATCAAGAAAAATGTCTGATAGTTCAAAGGAGAGCTATGCAAGGCCTCTCTGTAGAGTATTTGTGGTGAACTCTTAGATCATTGAAATCTATCCATTTGCTTGGCTTCACAAGAGAGAAACCTGTTATCACTTGGTTTAACCAGGGTAATACTGTGAGGAAAAACCTGCATTTTCTCTTACCTTGTCAATGTGGTGCTCTTAGTATCTGAATGTGCCATGTTCAATTCTCAGCAGTGGGAATTTCAGTCTCACAGTTTATTGTCTTCAAGTGACATAATACTTGAAGTAAGTGTGGATTACAAAGAACACTTCACATACCCTGGGGGAAAATTACAGTTGTAGAGGAGCTACAGAGTTGTAGGTTTCCATCTGATAGATAACGCACCGAAGAAGAGTCTAAGTCATAGTATGTGCCACAAATATTTACTTTAAAACATAGGCTGTTTGTTTTATTTAGTCTTGCCAGTCACTCTATTCTTTATTAGTGATTTTTTTTCAGAATTAAAAAAAAGGTCTTAATCTGGGTGTTGTGATTATAAAGCATCACTTCTGCATCTCTTGGAAGATTTCTTGGCTCTAGTTAAATAAAAGTTAATTGGCAGAGTTACAATAAATGTAGTGAGATCTTAGTTTCCCTGACCTCAAAATATCTGTGATACTGATTAAGCCTTCACAGGTTTAGTGACTGAAGGGCTAGTGCCCAAAGTGTAAGCTGCTGGTTTTCAGTAATTATAATTTAATAATTTAAAAGTTCAGGAAGATGTTTTTGTACCTAGATAGCAGATGTACTCCTGATGAACGTCTATTTTTTGTTCCTTTTTTTTTGGCAGCCTTGTTAAACACGGGGATGTGTGCTTGGATGCAGATGAATGTCCATGTTCATGGAAAGGAAAGGAATACTTTCCAGGTGACAAAGTAATTTCTTCCTGTCATACATGGTAAGCAAAGATCTGTTTAGGTGATTATTTTATTTTAGTTGTGTATTTGTGGATTCATTATTCTTGTACGTTTCTTAATCATAGCTTTCACATGAGACTCTGGTCAATAATTTACCCTAACTCTGTGTTTACATTCATTTGAAGAGCTATTAAAATGCTTTTTTAAGGTTTTATTGTTTCAGGGAGCTTTTATATAATAAAATTAGAGGTATTGGGAATTTTTATTAAAAAGATTGATTTAGAGAAATGAGAGTTTTTATTATCACAGTTATTTAAATTAATATTCCTTGGCCAGTGTTCCTAAAGTGCAGGTGAAATCCCGCAAATACTGCATCTGAGTGACATTAGTTAAAGCTTTCTACTTACTCATTTTTGCATTTAGCATTTCATCTGAGCAGTCTAGAGACCAAAAATGCAGCCCTGTGCCCATAAGCATACATCCACTGCAATGATAAATTAAGGGGAGAACTGAGCAGCATCATGTACTGAGCATAGGATAAGATAAATCAGCCACTAATTTTGTTTGTGTGGATAAGATAATCCATTGCCTTTTAAAGGAAGTATTTCAGTAGACAAAGGTTGATAGGCTCACTCAAACACATGTAGAAACCTATTCTTGGACAAATGCAGCACGTACCCTATAGCTATCTGTATGTCTATACATTTCAGTAAGCTTCCTAGAGCTAAGAGATGAAAACATACCATGTTTGCACAATCCTGCAACAAATTTCTTTCATGATAATCCCTGCCTGTTTCCTTCTCTGACCACTGTTGAATGTTGCAAGCTGGCACTAAGCAGCTCCATTTGCCTTATCAGAGCCTCAGAAAACTCAACTGTACTGTCACGGAATTGTAGAATGGCTTGAGGTGGAAGGGATCTTAGAGACCATCTACTCCAACCTCCTGCCTTGGGCAGGAGTGCCTCTCAATGAGACTCAGCTGCTCAAGGCCTTATTCAGCCTTGCCTTAAACACCACCAGGGAGGAGGCATCCACAGCCTCCCTGGGCAATGTCTTCCAGAGTCTCATCACCCTCATACTGAAGAATTTCCTAAACCTGCTCTCCCTCAGCTTAAAACCTACTCTCCCTCAGCTTAATACCATTCCTTCTTGTCCTGTTGCTAGACACCCTTATGAAAAGTCCCTCTCCAGCTATCTAGCATCATCATAGTGATGAAACCTCCAACTTCTCAGCAAAGCAGTTCCTTACTTTTGTGCCCTTCTTTTAGCTTACCAGGAACATTTAACTTGTATCACCTGGTAAACTACTGTTCCTGGCCCACACAGCTCAGTATAGCGTAGTACAGTGAAGGCTTATCCAGTCAGCATTCATCACTGCCTTGTCTGGATGTCATTGCCCCCTCCAGCCTTGGGCTGACTGCCTACCTCTGCCTCTCGTCAGGTCCTCAGTATCTGCTCTAGAAGATATTTGTAGTCCTTTGGTCGACTGGTGAAGCGACTTACAAGCCACCTCCACTGGGCAGGCAGGTAAAGCGACCCGGGTAATTCACCCCCTTGTTTCCAAAGGCCTTTCCAATTGGACCTGGCATGGGACTGCTTGCATCAGAAATAGCTATTACACCCCTTTAATCTGTGTGAGACTTCACCAAAGGCAGCAGCAGTGCAGGCAGAGAGACACTGGATATTTAGCCTTCTCTAGTCTTCCATACCAAGAAGCCAAGACAGATTAAGTGATAATGATTTTTTGACAGTTTCACTGAAAGACAGAAAGTCTGCCAGGAGTAGTGCTTGATACCAAGTGTAGCAAGTCTTTGAGACAGTTGTGCGTATGCAGGGGCATAGTGATACATCAGGGGCAATGCACATGTTTGCTTGTGCACAGCATGAGAATACTCCTGTGCAAAGAAAACCACTTAGGCACTCAGAGCAGTTATAATGGCATCAGTGTGTAGAGCATAGAAACGGTGTATGTTGATATTTAATATCATATTCATATCTGGTGTAGTGTTATCAACATAACCATTAATCTGATTTGTCTACTGAACAGTAAAATGGCAAATAATGTTCATTTCTTAAATTGACAAAACTGTCATTGGCATGCCAGGAATGTTCATCCTAGGATCTTGGGTCAGGCTGAACTGCAGTTCTAGGTTTCCCAGTTTTTGTTTTGAGTGCAACTGTCCGGAATTTTTGTTATGTGCTGCTAGCTGAAGGTAGCAGAGCAGCAGTTTGGTGCTGTGTTGTCCCAGGTAAGGTAATTGCTGCTTTTTTTTTGAAAACAGTAATCTGTCTGTCTCACATGATAGCATGTATGAGCAGAAAAGGAAAAGTTAAACTGAGAAAAAAATTACTTCTTGGTCCTTCACTTGTATGCGTTGCCAACCATTAGTGATTTATGAAGTCAGGGTAGTACTTCGGTTATAAAATGTGAAGCATTCTTTTCATCAGGAAATTTCAATATTTTTGAGCTTAAGAGTAGATTTGTGCAAAATTTGTGTCACATGCTGTATTTATCTGAACCTATATTTACAAAATATACCTATGGTAAAGCTATACCAGGCATCAGCTCTGCCATCTTTGTTGAGGGAAGTTTTTTAACTGTCCAGGTGATTTAGAAACATAAAAAGTAACAGAAAAAAAAGGCATCAAACTCCAGCATTTGGGGATATATGAAATGAAATTATACCCTTTATTTAAAAATCTTGCATCATTTCTGAAAATGTTATTTAGATTGCAACAGGGTGATGCAGAAAAAGTGCTACAGAGCCTTGCTGCTAGGCAGTTGCAAAGCAAAAGTAATTCAGAAAGGTTTGAATAGTCACTTAGTATATGTATGACTAAAATATCAGGGTGCTCAAGGTGACCATACTCAGAACCTGAACTATTCTGAAAGCCCACCACAAACAAAAGCCGAGCAAAGCCAAGAAAACCCAACAACCCAAGCCATGTTTTTTTTTTAGCAAACTAAGCACCAAAATAATGATACTGAAATTTCTCCTTTGCACTTCTGTGAAATTCTCGTTTAAGCAGAGACTGTAGTAAAAGGACACATTGTTAATCCTAGGATTCAGCTTGTATTGAAAGAAATTATCTGTGAGAAGTCAAAAAAGAGAACTTTACCTTTTGTGGCACATAACTGATGTGAGTGACTGGAGAAGAAATTGTGTTGCTTCCAGTGGCATTGTTTGTTTTCTTGTTTCAACAACAGAAATGCCTCTTGATGTCTATATATCCTGGCATCTATAAATTTTAACAGGAAGAAACACAAGGTGTATGACTTCCATATGTACTTTTTTCCCCTTATCCAAGCGAATCAATTTATATGTGCAGCTTTTGGTTAGCATTGAAAATGCTTCTGTCTGCAGTCAGCGTATTTGCATGACTTTTGAGTTTTGTTTTTTTCTTCTCACTACAAGAGCTGTAATCATTTGTCTGTGGCTAGAGTTGTTATTACCATTATTGGTCATACGTTTTTCAGCGTTTGCCAGCACGGATCATTCCAATGCTCCTTCCATCCTTGCCCATCAATGTGTACTGCATATGGGGATCGGCATTACAGAACATTTGATGGACTCACATTTGACTTTGTTGGAACTTGTAAGGTTTACCTGGTTAAGGTGAGACTTTTTCTTGGTAAAGCATTTGTGAAATGGCATTTAAAAACTTTTTACTTAATTCCAATCTGTACATTTTACTGAGGCCCTACATACTGTTTTTTAAGGCTTGCTGTTGCTTAGAGTTTGAATCATACGTGACGTAATAATTATACACTTGACTGTTCTGATAATTTGACTATATAATGGGATACATATTTTTATTAGTATATTTTACTAGTATATTTTAAAGTATCCTTTTATTTTTTTTCTTCAGGGTACTTCAATCAGTTTTTCTGTTGTTATAGAGAATATTAACTGCTTTAATACTGGAATCATATGCAGAAAAAAACTTTTCATTAATGTTGGAAAATCTTCTTTAATATTTGATGATGAAACTGGAAATCCAGTAAGTTTCAGCACTGATCAAATGATAGTATATGCACTTCTCTGTTTTGTTTTGTGTTTTTTTTTTTCTTTCATTAGCAAAAACTTGCTGTGCCATACAAGTAGTAGATCACAGCTGGATTGTTCGGTGGAAGGTTTAAAGAAAATGTTGTCTGTGTTTCACTGAATGTATGATGAGCTGACTGTATTTCTTTTGTTTAGGCTTCATTCCTGTTTAATGCCTTAGGAAAAATGCAGATATTTTTAAATCAGTAAGAATTTTGCTAATAATTTCACTAGAACTAAGAGTTTCATCTAGTCTGGAATGTGTAGGAAGAATATTCCTTTAGACTCATAAAGCAACACATTCCATTCCCTGGTATATCCTCCACAACCTGACTTTAATTTTTGTTTTGGCCAAACTGCAAAATCTATTGCTGTAAATATTTAGTAATTTTAGTCTAAATAGCATTATTTACAGTTTATAGACTGACTATGCAAGGAAAGTTGTGTCTCTTCACAGTCACAAGTTATTGTACAATGATACAAATAATTTCAAACCTGGTTGTTAATAGATGTACAGAAGAACACTCTCTGGCAATCTCTGGACAAATTTAGAGAATTCCTTATTTTAAGATGATGCTTCATCACCTTTATACTTACCCATCCTAAAAAAGAGCATGTGGCTAAGACCTTCTGAATGAAGTGGTGTTTAACTAAGTGAAAATCATTGCCAGGACTTTTTTTTTTAAAAAAAAAACCTCCCCAATGAACCATTAACTTTTAAATCTTCACTCCAGTTGCTGTTTCTCATTCTGTGAATTTGATATAAAGTCAACTTTTAAAATAGGAAAAATCATAAAAATTCTACACAGTTCAATAATCAAACCCCAGATCTCGTTTGTTTAAGCATTTATCCCTGTGTGAGCTTCTTTCTTTTTTTGGACTGAGAGTCATGTTGTTAATTTTGGTTAGGTGTGTTATTTCCTGACAAATGAACAATTTGTGAAGACATTACTTCCATTATAGCTGTCTTGTTTTATTTCCAACAGAGCTTATCTAGTTACATAGATGAACTACACCGGATACAGCAATGGAAAGCTGGATTTTTCACTATTATTCATTTTCCCAATGATCATATCACCATTCTTTGGGATCAGAGAACAACAGTTCATGTACAGATGGGTCATCAGTGGCAGGTAAGTGGAAGTCAACACTCTCAGCTGCATTTCTTAGAGATATTTATGTAAGTCTTAAGTAAGATGTGTTCATAGAACAGACAGTGTGCTAGAAACTGTGTAGGAACTCAGTGGAAGAGTTGAGGAAAGAATCATTCAACTATCCTGTTAATTAAAACATTTCTCATTTGCTTCCTTTTTTTTTTTTTTCCCCAGTCAGTATTTACTGTCTAATTTCTCTAACCACAGAAATTAATGTCTGAGACAACATTCTCCTTCAGTACTCTGTATGAGTGGAGTGTTGTTTTGCTGAAGCATCAAAAAGCACGTACCTAGCAAAAAGGCACTTCTTCAAGGATTGACTCTTTCTCAAAAACTTAGAGATACTTTGTTGAAAGGAAATGACATTATTATTATTTTCAAAATACAATATTTTCCACAGCTTTTTTATCATAAAGAGCCAAACTGTTTTGGCTGATACTTAGCTGAAAAGGATGAAATCCTGACAAATTTATTAAGCCACTGAAGACAGGAACCTGAGAAGCAAATTTTCCAGGTGGTTGTGCCTAGTAGTGTTTTGTGTCCTGTGGAAATAGATTTTTATTAGTTTGTTTGTTTATCCCCAGGGTAAATTGACTGGATTATGTGGAAATTTTGATCTGAAAACAGTAAATGAATTGAGGACACCAGATAACTTTGAATTAACAAATTCACAAGAGTTTGGAAACAGTTGGACAGCTGTAGAGGTACAAACTAAAAAGAATGAGTTTGCTTGTAGATTGTTTTTGCTATTATATAGTATAACTTGTCTAGAATTAAATCAGAAGTTCCTTCCTGGATGTGTCAGGCAGGCAGCAATGCAAATGGTCATATCAGTGGTTTTTGCAAATATTTTAATCCATTAAGAAGGAGAAAATGATCACTTTTTTTTTTTCTGCACAGCATGACTGTGTAGAGAAAATTACCTTACAACTGTTCAGTCAATGTCAGCAGAAACACTTGTAGATTCTGAATATTGTCATTTTTTTCCATAAAGGAAGAGTTGTGGGTTCACTTTAGACTGTGTTGTGTGTTAGGCTCATCTTTGATAGCTGGGAAATATGTAACTTTGAAACCATAGCAATAGAAGGGAAAAAAAATACTCTTTTCATGTGCTGTGCTGTTGAAAATCGAACTTTTTAAATGTAATATGCCCAGTGGTGTAATAGAAATGTTCCTTCTTAGTAATTGGAGAACAAGATGCAATTTTTGACACTTCTAATGTATGTCATCCAAGTGAAATTTGTTATTTATGTTAGCTACACTATTCAGGTGTGAGGACTGCAGATTGGGACTGCATGGCAGCTTTGTTTAGACCTCTATGCATATATATGTCTTTCTGATGTTCTCAGGAAAATGAAATAATTCTTCAGATTGTCTACTTCTCCTTTTCTGCAGGTTACCATCCCCTTTTATTTCCATATCTTAGTCTGGCTTTAGTTTCAGAAATGATTTATTTATTTTGTGTTTTACATGTCTCTTTAAAAGAAGACAAAGCAAGTTTTTTGAACTTTGCAAGTTCGAATAGAAAGTTGTTATCAAACAAGTTTCTTGTCTTGATTTTGCCTTCTGGTTCAGTGTGTTGACAGCTCTGACATTCAAAATCCATGCAGTAAGAATCCTCTTAGAGAGCCGTTTGCCAAGAAGGAATGTGGAATACTGTTAAGTGAAGCATTTGAAGCTTGCCACCCAGTGGTGAGTTTGGGTCTATAGAGAAAGATGTGAAAATGAACATTAATCTTTAGAGGGAAACTTTACTCTTCAACTGGCATCACTTCATCTTCTATTGCATAACGTAATAACTTTGACTACCAAAGCAAAATAGAATGTGAAGAAAATCTAACCCATACCTTTTCAGATTCCAAAACGTGAATGTTTAACTGGGCCTGTTCTGAGGCTGATCTACACTTAGCTGACCTAGACCATAAGTCACTTAGGCACCAATTTACTATTCTGTGATGCAAATAGTCCTTAACTATTATAGCACTATAGTGCTGAACTATTTCTTACATTTTATGTATATCTAACTTTTATAAAGCTTCTGGGGTCTATTGATTTTTTCTATTAATTCAGAGAGAGTTTCTCTTATTTCAAAAGCTTCTTTGCAGGTTTAAATATTATACAAGCTTACATGAGCATTTTAGTGTGCATGTTCCTAATGGATCATTGATTCAGTTGTATTACTAAGTACTGTACATGATTTTATGATATGTTCTAATAAACTTTTTCTTGTGTTTCAGGAAACATATAATTTAAAATCCTTAGTGCTTTGAAGTAATGTATTAATTTAAGAGTCATAGTTTTGTATCGAGGTGATTGTAGCCAGTGTCTATATGAGTATTTTTGATAAGTGATATTTATGTTTCTAGATTGACGTCACCTGGTTTTACTCAAATTGCTTGACAGATACATGTGGTTGTAACCAAGGAGGTGACTGTGAGTGTTTCTGTACAAGTGTATCAGCATATGCCCATCAGTGCTGCCAGCATGGAGTTGCTGTAGACTGGAGGTCCCCTAGAGTGTGTCGTAAGTTTACTTATCTAGCATTGCCAGTGGCTGCCGCTGTCTGCATTCATGAGACCCAGACATGAAAAATCAATTGCATTGTCACGTGTGGCCATGAATTGAAATACTGAGCCACACTGGTAGGTGCCTCTCACTGCCTTCCATTTTCATTTTAGTCTAGATGGGTTATGTGCCTCCTTCCATATTTGTGGGTGATACTCTCCTATTTTTACTTCCTTGTCCTATGATGTGAAATCAAAAGTTATGGGAAGTCTGTGTTAAGATGCAGAATGCATCTCTCAAACCAAAGTTACAGCAGCTCAACTTCCATCTTCAGGACAGCTTCACTTTGTAACAGTCTAGGAAACATAGCTGCCTTGGTATTACCCTGAAAGCAAGTGTGAAATGTAAAGATTTTCTGAAGAATAACAAAGTAGGTTTTTAAAACAGGACTTCATCATCACTTTAGTATTCCTATTCAGCAGTGCTTTGAAGTGGTAAAAAAACAGGTCTTTTTTTTCTGTGGTATTTTGTACAAATGCCTGGCAGCAAACAGTTATTTCCCTAAAGGTGTGATTTAAAAGAGTGAGATAGAAAGAAGGGAAGGAAACAAGCATTCTTCTAACTTTTGCACTTGTACAGAGCGTGCAGCTTGCTCAGTCACACAGCGCACAGCACATTTACCATAAAGTGAGAGGGTTACTCTGAAGTTTTGGTAGAAATGGTGCACGAGTTTTAATGTGAACATGGAAAGACAGCAAAACTTCACCACTAGGGGTCACAAAAAGACAGCTGTAGGTATATAAGCTCACTAGCTCTTGCTAGAAACCAGTGTTTTATTGAAAACAGTATAGTTTAAACTTGTATTTTATTTAAAGCATTAAAATGAATATTTGTCAATGATTTTTGAGTATGTTTGTGTATGATCTAACTTGCCCAAGCATTTGGCTTACACCTTAATTGTAAAGAGTAATAGAAAGCTTGTTTATCTGCAGAATGCCTGCAACTGTTTATTTTTCTTTTTTTTTTAGCTTATGATTGTGAATATTTCAACAAAGGTAAGTCGTAAGCAGCTAATAAAATGTCTAGAAATTTGGGGATCTTAGTGCTTCATGTAAAAATAATTGTGTTAATGAGAAAAGTTGTAAATGATTATTTTAAAAGCTGATATTCTATTTGGCAGGTTTATTTTGCCTTTTGAAAGGTTTTTAATTTCATTGGGGGTTTTGTTTGTTTGTTTCAATAAAAAATGGATTGCTGAGCCTTTTCCAATAATATTTTTTTGTTCTTTTTTTAATGGATTATGATTGAACAATTACATCAGTAAGTAATTAATAGAGAGTTGAACTCACTAGTAATAGTCACACTACTCGTTAAAGCATACTGCGGTTCAAAATTGGTGCTCAGTGAGACGTCCCTGGGGCTGTTCAAGACAAGGTTGGACGTGGCACTTGGTGCCATGGTCTAGCCTTGAGCTCTGTGGTAAAGGGTTGGACTTGATGATCTGTGAGGTGTCTTCCAACCTTGGTGATACTGTGAGACTGTTAAACCTGTGGTGCTCTCCTGGGCATCCTCCAGAGGGAGCTGGCTATTAAGAGATTTCCATTTTTTCTGCCCAAGTGGGGAGTCACTCTCTGGTTAGGCATATTCTAGCTAGCTGGAAGTTCCTGAGCAGCAAGCGAAACTTGTACAAAGTGCTAAGTAAACCCCGAGCCTGCACTGGGTGCTGTATGGCTTTATTAACGCTGGAATCCATATTCAGACTATTTTAAAGTTCCGTTGTGAATGTCTCCATAATTAGACGTGGCACACATACACGTCCTGCAAGCCAGCCTGATGTGTGGAGTGGTCAGGACTCCTGCTATTTATTCTATGGCTCTTTTTGTCAAGCTCGTGTAGAAGCCTGTCTATCCAGATAGTTTGTGATATTTTGGTCTTCTGTTAGACTCCATATTGCAGCAACTTGCCCCCAGAAAGATTTCAGACAAGGACTGAGTTTAAATTGGAAGAAACTTGTGCAACATGCCAGGTTCTAACACCATGGCCAGGAGATGTGCATTTTCTTTGTAACAGAAATGGTTATCATATACTTCTCACTTTGTATCTTGCTACTTTTTGCTAGTCCCTCTCATCAGTATTCTACATAGTATGTTTTGAAGCTGCTAGTGGGGAAAAAATAATTTCTACTTCAAATGTAACAGCATTCCTCAGAATTACTTCATTTTGGAGACAGGAAGGTTAAGAAACTGTCTTACACCAGAGAGGGATTTTCTCTGTAACTTTGTCATGAATCCAGAGTGAAAGGCAGGAGCCTTTTGTCTTTGATAAAGGGAAATTCTCAACTGGTAGGTGTGGTTTCTCAAGCTTTGGATGGGCCTGAAATATGAGCCTTTAACATATAATAACATTTCCAGAACACTGGATGTTTTAAGTCATTTTAAAGATGTTTTTCAACTGCCTGCACTGAAGGTAACCAAACATCACTGTACAGGTTTAGCTAGGCATGGGCTTGTATCCTAACTGTCTACTTACTTGTGCCACTAGAATCTAAAACTTTGCAGTGCAGTCTCAAAGTTTCAAAAGTCTTAATAAACTTGAGTTAAACAGACTAGAGAGAATCAGAATATGAAGGCAGGCTGCAAATTGCAGTCCAGACTTTTCACCTGTTGGAGCAGGTTTTAAGATTTGATGCAGCTATGTACTGAGAAGTCCTGGGATGCTTCTGCCTTAGATATATGCTTGCTGTGTCCTGTCTTGTGGGTAAAATGGTGGTGAGGTGTTGCTCAGATATGCTCTGAAATAGCTGATTTTAACAGAGGGTTTTATAAACATAATTTCGATTAACATTTAAAAACAAACTTAAAATATGTTTCTGCAGTGAAATTGGAACTAAATGCGCAGGTGGAATAATGTTTTCTATCTGCATTCAAGATATTCTCTGATACTTGATGACAACAAATGTTTATTCCCTGCAAAATCCTTCACGCTTTGGACAACAATAAAATGGATTTTAAAGAGTAGTAAGAGGTTCATCATCGGTTCAGCCATAAATAAGCAGGGATTTCAGAGTGGTCTGTAGAACATTGTTTACTATGAAACCGAAGTTGATGAGAGGGAGGAAAAAAAAAAGCCAATCAGGAATCTTGAAAATTGAAACTAGGTGTCTTGGTCAGTTTTTAGAACAGGTATTTCCTGAAAGAGTTGGACTTTGTTTTGGTTGTCACTATAGGTTAGTGTGTGGCACTTAGAGCTGTTTTCAGAGTGGAAAGATGTTTTTTGTTGTGTGCTGTGTCATAATTTTTAGAGTTCAAGCATTTGTGATACTTGCCATGAAAGATAATTCAGATTTTTCTTTTCTCAACAGCTCTGGGAAAAGGCCCATACAAAGTGGTCAGCTATTTGGATGGAGAATTTGTAATGGCAGTGAAATGGGTGGATGGTGTTGTTTTTCCAGTGAGAAATGAAGATATTGTTCCTGGACATGCAGTGAGCTTTATGCTCACTGCAGGACTTTATAAACCCAAAGCACATGGTAAAGTCACTGTAATCTAGGCAAATTCTGCCCTTGAATATAAGTCTACATTTAAGAATATACCTGGGTAAAAAAATCAATCAATCAATCAATCTATCTATCTATCTATCCATCCATCCATCCATCTCTCTCTCTCTCTCTCTCTCTCTCTCTCTATCTATCTATCTATCTATATATATCTGTCAGCATATCTGCATATTAATCTTGTCTGCCAAAGTTTTCATTTGGTTTAATTAGATGATTACAGCTTTATAAATAGATACTTTCAGTTGAAAAGCAACACTCCCCCCAGCCTTCAGAAGCACCAAACTAGTGTGTAGCCCAGTGCTCCAGATAGGCATTGCTCCCTCCACCTTTAGCTCTGGCAGAAATTGAACACAGGAAAGTATAGGAGAGATATTATGTGAGAGGAGTTACTCCCTAATTTACTCAAGTTGCCACCACGGCTCAGTGTCTACCTACTTGTACAGAGGTGGCATTAGCACTTCCTGAACTGTGTGTAAGGATACATACTTCACATTTATCTCCTTTGTGTCCTGAATTAAATTTCCACAGAAGGAATGTGTTGCATATTCAGCAGGTGAAAGAAATCTTGCACACCTTCAGAGAGGTGGAGAAAGCTTACAAGAGTGTATTCAACACTTTGTGCATTGATATGCTGGAGTGGTCCGCAGACACAACTTTAATACTACCAGAGTAGTTGAGTCTCTGCATGATTTTACTGCCCAGAGTCCCCTGATCAGCTCTTTGGACAGGCTGAAGGTGGCTGCCTTTGTGTAATTAAAGAAGGGATATGGGTCAGTTGAAAAAATGACAAGCATTTGATTAGTAATACTGCTGTCTGTAGATCTGACACAAGAACTCATGTAACAGAATATCCAGGGGCCAGACTTCTTTTATTAGTCATAATTTTGTGACACTTGTACATTGCATTCAATTTGGGTATGGAAAAGGGTGGTCAGTTCTGCTGTTCTATTGCCTCAATTTCTTGCTGAGAATTTAATTTGGCAAATGGAATTTGTGCTTCTTTGTCAAATTTAAGTAAATTGCAGGCTGTGGAGGAGTTTGTACAATCAGTATGGTATTTTTCATATCCATATCTTCATTTATAAGACATTCTTGGTTCTTTGGTGCCTCAGAAAAAAATAATGTGTTTTATCGGTTTCAGACAAATTGTAAATAGTGGAAAGTTTAGGGCACTGATTCATTGATTTGCTATAAAGCAGGTATTATAAATCACACAGTCCATTGTTACTATTGCAACAGCCAATTAATAAAATACGTATTTCTAAGTCCTGCTGTGTTTTTAAGATTAATTGAAGTGTTTATGTTCAGAAGACAAGTTGGTATTCCAGATGTGTTTAATAGAGATAATTTGTTTTCTATACATTGGATTATTTTCAGGAAATGCTAGCCAGGCCCAGATGGTTATTTTTTTTTACAGTAGTTTAATGGTTGTTTCCAAGAGAATAGCAGATTTTACAACAAAATAGAAGGAAGTCATTTTGTCAGTAACATATGCCTGTAACAGACATAAGATCTACCACTCTGCAGTTGGTTGTACAGAGGCTTGCTTGACAGTACAGCAGTACTGTTTTCAGGGTAAGGTATCATGTGGGCACATTTGCCAGAAAATGGATTTTACTATAACCTTCTTAGGGGAAGGATTAGAGAGCTGACTGCTTAGAAAAGCTGAATGCAAAACACATCTCTGTAATTTGTTTTTAATGAAAGGCTGAGCTCTTAAGCTATTAATTCTTGATGGCAAATGTTACTTGTAAAGTTAGTTAGATGGAGTTTAAATTTTTATTAAATAAATGCTATACTGAAACCTATCAATTAAAGTTCTCCTTGACTTAGAGGGCTGCATTCCTTCATCATGTTAGGGGCAAATGTCTTAATCTGCTTGTATTCCCATTGAAATATATAGTGTATGTAGAAAAAAATATCCATCAGAATCTTTGCTCTGGCAGAAATTGAACACAGGAAAGTATAGGAGAGAAATCATGTGAGAAAATCCATATATTCTACACTTAAAATACTCAAATTGTTGTCACTGGTAAGGGCAAGGTCAGCTTTCTTTGCTCATGCCTCTAATATTGGTAGAGGTACATCAGAATGAGTTTGTTTTGTTATGCTTATACTAGCAAGTAAGTGAGATCTGTGTTTTTTCTTTGTGTTTTGTTTATTTGTGTTTTGTTTCTTTTCAGATTCCAGCTTGATTTCATTTGAAACAGCTGAGAGACCAAATTATTTTCTTCAGTTGGTCTCCAATAATACTCTTGTTCTTTCTAAATGGAAAAAAAAAGAGGAGTTTCACAACAGCTCTACATTTGTCATTCACAAGGACACATGGCTTTCAGGATACAGTTCCTTTGAGTCATTTGCAAAACCAGGATACTTCATCCACATTTCTGCCTCTTCAGTTGAGCTTTTGAAGTACCACCATTCAGAGGAGTTCAGATTGTCTACCCTCTTTAAACTTGTAGGTAGGTAGTTAAATTTGTATTTTATGAACAGCAATTTGTTCTCTGAAAATGCAGACTAAATAGTATAGACATTTCCAGAAGTGATGAGATTGCTTACTTCTTCCTACCTCACTGGGAGCTGTGGGGAGTCTGTGAAGTGAGGATGAGATTTTGTTTTGTTGTTAAAAAACATGAAACGGTTTAACACACAGCTTTGCTGTATTTGCCAACTGGTTTTGGAAATACACAGTGTAGTGTATAGATCTGGGCAATACTTGCTTCACAGATGGTGAGAAAATTCTTGAGGAGTAGAAAAATGATGGTCTTGAATAATGGATTCACAAAGGGAAAAGTGCTGTAAGTGTCACTAAAAGCTAGGTTCTGTTGAGGATGTTTTCTCTTCCTTTCAACTGTTTTCTGTGTAGTGCATTCTCATTGCAAGCTTTGTGGCCTCCTCAGGGGTTATGCCATCTGGTGCAGAGAACACTGCTTGTAGGTTACACCTCTCAAACCTGTTTGCCTGTAAAACATGTTAACTTTTATCTTCATATCTACTCAGAGGCTCTACCTTTTGAGATGTTACACTTTCTTGTTTCAGAATCAGTCAAAGAAGAGACAGATGCCTCTTCTTGGGCATCTACATGCCTGTTTTTCTAATGTTTCTTGGACTACAGCTCTTGAATATCTAATAGAGAGCGTTTTACCCTGAGAGATCCCCATTTTTGTAGCAGTCCTATTTCACTGGGACATAAGGATCAGAAAAGTAGGAGGTATTCTTAGGAGCCTTTGCAGGAGCTGAAGACAGAATTTGCTCTCACAAGAACTGATGATGAAAAGTCACACCTTAAAAAAAAAATCACCAATGAATCTCTTTTCTTTTTTTTTAAGATTAATAAGGAAAAGAAAACAACTGTTTTCACAAATTCTTAAACACTTGAGTACTGTGTGCCAAAACAGAGATGGCCTTACAGGTCAATCGCAAGATGCAAGAAGTGACACTGGCCTACAAAATAAAGCAAAACAGATTATTCATGAAACCAGCATTTGCTGTAGTGGCTGCTTGGTTCATTGGATACAGCAAATGCTTTTATGACTTTATTTATGAGCTTCAACAACAGCTAGTGTTTGCTGAAACCACTGGATTTTTTGTGGTGCATGAAATTCCGACATTACCGCAAGTGTTTATTTTCTAAAGCCTTTATTGTGCTGTAATTGTAAATGCATTGCTTATTTGTGTATCAGAATATTTTAATAGGCAGTACCACTTTTAAAAATCAGTTATTCTTTCTTTGAGAGTGAATGTTCTTTTATAAGCAAAGCAAGAAAATGAAATATTGTAACAAATGAAGCGTGGCCTGGCCATGTTTTACAATGACCGTGTTGAATCTTAGCACAAATCCAAAACAGTCACTGACTTCCATGACAGAAGAGGCCAACTGTATGACTTGTGGAGCTTCTTGTTATCAAAACATTGAATTAAAGTGTTAATGGTGGCATTGTGAATCTGTTGATGTTTTGCAGTGGACTGTGATGACAGCCTAATGCAGCTGTTGACTGGCACACTCCAACTCCAGAAAAAATGACAGATTTTGTCATTGCCAAATGCCTGCTGCCACTTGACAAATGCTTGTAATCACAGAGCTGTTGAGGTTTTTGAACAGCAGAATTATAGAGCTAATGGTATAACCAGGATGTTCATACAATATTTCAAGCAAGGAACTTTTTTTGGATGTAACAAAAATATCTCCTTAGTCTTTTATCTTTGAGAGAGGAATGAAGAAGGTTAAAACACGTTCCAATTCTCAGTGGTCATCCATTAACACAGAGTGGTATGTCTTCTCAAGTGTGAAGTCTTTACCCTCCAGTCATTATACCAAAAAATCCTATCTATGCCAATGGAAAACTAAAACAATTTACCTCAGCAAGTGGGATCAGATCAAATGATCAAGAGGCATTTCATTAATCACCACATCCGAGGGCTTGGGTTTCAGAGTTTTATAAGCAGAGAAACATAGGGCTCGAATCTTTCTCCGGTGCGCTTTCACAAGGGCCAGCCTGCTGATGTAGGGTAATTACATGGTCTAAAAATACAGCAGCATTTGTTTAAGTTAATGGAAAAGTTACACCAGCTCCAGAGTGCACAGGCAAAAGCATATTGAGTTTCCTGCTGACTATTGTAAATGCTTTGCATATTAGATCAGAAACCCTTGAAGCAGGAACAGCTATTCCTACGGAATCAGAGGATAAATATCGGGAGCAGAATAATAGGCCCAGTAAATCTCCTTGGCCAGAAAGATCCTCATGAGACTTCTTCGTGTTCTGTGACGCATGTTCAAAAGGAGGAATTTTACATGACCTGATCACCACAGCAATCGATATGTGCCTGTTTTGAGTCAGCTGACGAGTCACTTTTTCCAATTTCATCGCAATAAATACCGTCACATTGAAATGCTCTGCCTATAAATTGCACAGAAGTGATGGCCTAACACTGCAAAGTATTTTCCATGAGAAGTCAGTTCAGCTTTTAAATTGGGATATTTTCACGTCACCTAGGTTTGTGTGCTATCTTGTACCCACAGACATATGAGGGTTGAGTTGGTAACTGCATTTGAATATTTAGAGTATGCTTACTGACAAGAAAATACATTTTGCATTTTACGCAGGAGTTTTTGCTGGCAGTGGATTGGTCAAACGAAAGACTGCACTTAGTCTGCCAGATGCACAAGCACAGAGGTCTCATGTAAGAGTCATCAGTTCAGATTTGAAATTGTTGGAAAATTTTAGGATGTAGGGAATTGATATTTTCATGGATATATTTGCAGTTTTCTTACACTTTCTAAAAGTACTGTGCTTAAGCTAGTTGCCTTTTAGCTTTTGTAGAGCTGTCTTAATATGCTTTACCCTTCTAAGATCACTGTGAGATAATTTTATAGATATGTAAGGTAGCTTGCCCTATACACATTCTGCAACAAAATTCTTAATCATGTTAGTTCTGTACTTTAATAGCGAACTTGCTGTAAGGCCTCTCTCAAAATTCTGAGTATGCACAAAGTGTATGCACACTGCACAGATGTATTTATCAGTGTTAAGTTTGATACAGTGTTTCTATCTTAAACACGTTCAGAAACAGTGTAAAAGTGAAAATGGCATTAGCTTTAACGATAAATTTCATCTACAAAAGTATCTTATACCTTAAGTCAGTTTTATACTTGAGATCACTATTTTATTTACTCTTACCCATTTCCATAAGTAGAATTAGTTTTCGGGAATGACCTGTTTTACTTACAGTGAGTTGCTTCTAAGTTTGATTTGAGGCCATGTTTTATCAATCCAAAAGATAATGATGTGGGATCTAGGACTAGCTAATGCTGAACAACTGCTGTTGTACCTGCAAATCTCAAATACATCACTGAGCACATCTCTTGGAATCATACTGAGGTTACAGTAGAATTGAAACATCTCACCTGTTTATACCACAAGCAAAAACATTTCACCTCTCCTTTCTGACTGAATGAATAGGATATTAAATAGTACATTAACGAGATTATATTCTTCTAACATTGTAAGAGGAAACTAAAACAAAACTATTTGAGAGGTAGATACCTATACTTTGCTTTCAGTAATGTTTTTGCTGGGTACAAACTTCACTTTTTTGATTCTGGCTTACATTTCTCATTGCAGAAACTTAGAAGTCATAAGCAGAGTTTGTTAGTAGTTTGTGTGTGTTAAGTGAGTAGATAGGATTTCACATTTCTAAACTTGTAACTGAGGTGATAGGCAATCTACGTTACTAAGCAGTGTTTTGCTGCCGTTATAAATAGAATCAAATCTAAAGCAAATTTTATTCCTACTAGATTTTTTGAAACATTTGGTAAAAGAACAAAAGAGAAAACAGTATTGGGTGAGAGTGAAATTCTAACTACTTGTTTTTTCCTTATTATTTTAAAAACCTTTATTTTAAGTACAACCTTATGTTAATATTAAAACATTTCAAATCGTAGAGGGTTTTTTTGACGTCAATACACATTTTTTGAGCATAACATGAAATTATTCATGATATGTGGATTCTCACAATGGTGAGAATTGGAAAGCCACAAAGATTGAAAATAAGAAATTACAGAGAAGAAAATGCACCTCTGGCTTCGATACGTCCCTAGGAACTGTGAGCTCAGTTGACATGTCAGCTGGAGCGACTGTCACCCAGGGCATAATTCACCATTTTGTGAAGGATTTGCTGTGTCACTGAAGAGAAGACAAATGTTGGTAGACTTCACCAGGAGACACATTGGTTATTTTCAAATGCCATGACAAATCCTTTTGAGGAACACATGCTTGATACAAAAAGCTTGACTCATTATCTGCAAACTGTGTATCATTCTTTTGTTGTGAGTGCACTGTGCTGTTGTACAGAGTAGAGTAAGCTCATGTTACTGTTTGCTGGATGGGGAGTTTAACTATTAAAAAAATGGGAGGCATGTGGGTGAGGATGGCTAATTAGCTTCCTGGCTAGCATGAAGCATTAGTGCCATGACACTGGCAAAATCCAGAGTTTCTGAGCTGTGGTAGTTTTTCTCATGGGTATAGCGGTATTGTAGTAACAATAAAGATGGGTCTGGTCTGGTGTGGAAGTTCTTGTCTAAAATCATTACAGAGAGTGGAAGGAGTATTCTCTTGGTTTAGAGAGAGCCTTAAAGCACTTTGTTATTGCTTTTCCTTATACCGTAATTATTGTGAGCATCGGAGTCATAGCTATTACATTACATAGCTATTACATAGGTGTGGTAAAAAGAGGGAAAGTTTAGTTGGTATAGAGATACTTTACAGAAGTATATATACAATATACAGAAATAATTATCTTCCTTCATTAGATTTAAGCAAATGAAGTTCATTTCACTAGAAGAGGTCACAGAATAATTCAGTGATGTGTATTTGGCTTTCTATGGGATTGTAACTTTATAACTGCATTTGTTATAAGAATCATGTTTTCAAAAGCAGTGACAAGTTGTCCTTCAGTACAGTGACTTGTTAAAAGGATAACACTAGATGGCAACATCCACACTGATTTGTCGTTGATTTATGCCTTTAATGTTAAAAAATTATTTGTATTTAAACAGAAAACATTAATGGTTAATAATGGCAGAGAAATGCTTGCCTATATGAACAATTTCATTGTTGATGTAGCTTTTGAAACTTAAACCCAGCAGCTCTAGCTAGCCTGGCATTATTTTCAAGTGACTGTAAATGTGACTAGTTCAATGTCGAATTTTGTACTGCAAATAGTAAACCAGGCTGCAATTCCAGCAGAGCCTAATGTTCTCTCCATAAATGTAAGCAATTTTTCTATGTCCTTAGTCTATGTACTAAAGTCCTTAGTATGTAACAAAACATATTAGAAATATTTATAGAGACTACAGGTATAAAGAATAAGAAATTTAGAGCTGCGGTGAACTTAAAGTTTGCCTTTTAGTGATCTGTATCTGTGTGTGCTTCTAGAAAGAAATGAGAATAACAAATCTTGTCTTTCAGATGTCAAATTTAGATTTCTGTCCCGCTCTACATGTGAGTGGCATTACAATGCCTGTACCAGCCCTTGCTTCAAGACATGTAGGGACCCTTTGGGAAAAAACTGCCAAGGAGTACCTAAGTAAGTACTTTTATTCTTATGGAAAAGTGTGTAACTCACATAGAATTCTTATGCAGCATGATAAGAATATGAGGGACAAGATGGAGGCTCAGTAGAGCAGGACCATGTTCTTCTATAGGGAGCTAAGTGAAGGAGAAAAGAAATGCAATAAAACCTGCTCTGTCAGCCACATGAAAATGACGTTCCAGTTGCTAGGTAAGTATTGTCAGATTCTGGAATGACTCGTATACTTGTAACTTCCAAGCTTTGAAGGTATTTTAAAGTGACCAGAAGTCTGTTTCAAATTGTTGTGCTCCTCCATTGCCTTTTCCTCCAAGGTGGAATTCATGGCAAGTCTGGTAAATCTGGCTTTTAGATTTTGCCATGTTTGGCATTTCTTAAGCAATAGCATTAGCTATTGAACCTATTTGCTGTTGATCATTTTTTTCAAAGGCTGAGTTTTGCAGAATTCATGCTTTAGCTTAGATCAGAGTGAGAATGGAAGTCATGCCAATGACATTCTGAAGGAGTACACTGGGGTGACCAGATTTAATTAGAACAAGATTGTCTGCTTCAAACTACTTCATAAATAAATTCTGTTTTCCTATTACTCAGTGTAGAAGAAATTATTAATCTAGTTAATACTGTTTTTCTTTTAGAGTGGAAGGATGCATTCCTGCCTGTCCTCTCAATATGCTACTGGATGAAATCACTCAAAGATGCGTGTATTTTGAAGACTGTATGTTTGAGAAGTTGTATATATTATATTTGATATCTAGCCTATTAATTTATTAGGTCTTAAGTAAAGTTTTCAAGTATTGTTGCTTAAATTTGTTCAGTTGTGACCTGATCTTAGTTACATGAATCTTGAGCTCACTGAACTTATATTTTAGTTCAAATCAGATAACATCAGATGTTGAGCAAATAGTGTAATTGATTTTTTAATTTGTTTCTGAATTTTAGAAGTCTAAAGGTAATTGGAAAGGTCACAGTTCACCTTTGATTCTGCTAACTTCGTAACTATAATTATTCCTAAATTTCAGACTGTTGTTTACTTGTGTCTGATTTCAGGCATTGAACCTGCAGATGATGGTCCACCTTTGTCACCCAGCATTCAAACACCAGTAGTTTCCCACATAACTTCAAATACAAGTTTAGCAGTGATTGAGGAAGCGGTAACTTCATTTCCAGTACCCGAAGTAGTGGACATGGAAACAACACTTGCTTCAGAATTGCAACTCACTGCAACTGTAGGGAAAACTGAATTTCCACATGTTCTGTCTAATACAACACTTCCAACTATGCCTTTATCATCGAGTATTTCTTCGCAGTCAACAGCAATGACATCTGAGAGAAGCACTATGCCAGCACCCAGGACAACAAAATCTAATGTAAGCTTGTCTTCTTCTGTTGGCATTTCTTCATTGTTTTCATCTACTGGCAGTTCAGAAACTTCCACAAAGATGAAACTGATCAGTGGTGATTCCACTAAAATATTGAGGGCTACAGAACCTGTGACAGTTACTGGTACACATGCAGTGACTACTAGCAGAGAATCAGAAAGCAAATCAATTGCTCCTTTTATTTTTAGTAGTACACCACTTATTGTTAGGACAACAGAAATGCCAATCAAAACTAAAATAATGGAAATATCAGAAATAGACACAAGAACATTGCCTACAAAAGAAGCTCAAGCAAAACTAGAAGGACTTACAATGTTTACACCCAGTTCATCTGAATTAGTAACAGAAAAAGCTACTGCCTATCTGCCTGAGTTTTCCACATCACCACCAGTACCATCATTTTCTCCTGCAGTCACTACTTTGTTAAAACCAGTGTCTCCAAAAACAACAAAATCAGCAATTGTTCCAAGTGAACAAACCATAAAGACTACATTTTCACCAACAACCGCACCACCTATTCTGCTTGTAAAAGCAGTTACAGAACCACCTATTGAAATGGTTCAACACCTGACTGGTACTGCAGAGGTACCTTTCACTACAACTTTAGGTACAAAACCAACAACTCTGCCAGCTCAAGAGAGGTTATCAGAGACAACTTTGTTATCATTTGCAACTCATAAAAAGAAAACTTCCCAAACAACCTCTCATGTGGAGCATACACCAAGTTCCTATTTCCCTCCATATTCACTGCTACCTAGTTCTACAACTGAAAAATCTGTTACTCTTCCTACAAAAAGACCTTCAGTGTCTGGTTCTACTCCTGCCTCTCCAGCTTCAGGTGAATTAAAAAAAACATTTAAAACTGTTTCAACTACAGCATATCCGTTATACACAGTTCTAAACTCAACAGAGATTCTGACTACATCATATTCTGAATACCCTGTTGTGACCGAGACCATCAGTGTGACACCTTTATCTATTGAGATAGCATCCCCTTTTGAATTAGCAGCAAAGCCAACTTTGTTTTCTGGAGACACATCTACCAAACACAAGTCAACTCTAGTTTCAAGTACAGTGAAGACAAGTATGTCAACATATTTGAGTAGTGTTACCACGCCAGCAGTGAAAACCACTAGCTTATCAAAAGAAACCACTACAGCTCCTTTTGTAACGACAGAAAAAGAGTCAGCACAAAAAAAACCTGTCACTGGATCTCCAGTTAGTGCAATTGAAAACACACTGTTGACAACACAGTCTGAAAAATCACAAGTGGAAATAGTCACTAGCACCTCTACTAGAAAGCCGGCTGCTTTTCCCTCTTCGCCATCAAGTGCTCTAATCTCTTTAAACATTTCTCTTCCTTCACTACCCTCATATGGAAAAGAGGCATCACTGACAGCTCTCAGTCCTGTGCATACATCCCATGATGCCAAGGAAAAACCAACTCTGTCCCCTTCTGTTGTACTTCCAGTAACAAAGTCTTACACTTTCTCCACCTCCCACCCTATAGCAGGTAAATCAGTTTCTTCATCACCTTTAACAGAAATCACACAAGAAATAACAGCCACACCAAAATACTCAGTAGAAACTAAGATAGCTTCTACAGCATTGAAATCTACAATCCAAAGTATAACAGATACAGTGAAATTTACAGCAGATACAGCTCAGCCATCCTTTCCTCCGTCTTCAGTCATCCCCTTCTCTTGGCAGACCTCTTCAGGAGATAAACATCCAGTACAGACCACAAAGACTATGACTATACCACATTTTTCCACTCAGAAGATGATGGTACTTGGTCATCAGACTTCTGAGCCTTTGTTGATAAGCCAGAGCATTACCCCAATATACCAGTATCCTGCAGAAGCTCTAACAAAATCCACTGGACAGCCACAACATGTCTTTAGCACAACTGAAGCTACAGTGCAATTGACTTCTTTTCATCCCCTAATCACCTCACTACCTGAAGGCATTCATTCAAGTATATTACCTACCTCAGTAGGTCCTACACAAGTCATTTTACCAAGTGAAAAAGAGTTGCATTTAACTGATTCAGTCACACAGCCATATACATCAAGAACTTCTGTTTTGCAGTCTACATTGCCAACTAGAACAACAACTGACTTGGTGTCTGGTACCAGAATTCTCCCTTCCTCTTCTTTGGCAACAATTGAAAAAGAAGCAGTTCCTTCGTTTTCCACACAACAGGCAGGTACTGGTTTGAAATTCACACAGCAGGTCTCATTTACTAAATCAGTTGATTCAACTCAGACACTTGAAAGAACTACAGCTTCACCAGGATCTACGCCAACCTTTTCATCAGTCTTGTTACTAGAGACAACAGAAAGTCCCACTGTGATGGGAAGTGGACATTCCATGTCAACAAGCAAAAGTGGTACTGATAAAACTGTGGTGTTGCCTAAGCAAGTCACACTTTCAACCACTGGCTACAGTTCCACATTTGTCACAAGTATGATGTTGTCAGCTATGGCCCATTCATCAACTGCAGCTCCTACTTCTTCAGTGATAAGTAGCACTGGGCAAAATGTTAGCATTGTATCAACAACATCAGACAAAGCAGAAGCAGTAACAAAATCCATCACAAGCTCTGTGAAGCCCACCCCTTTATCTGTTACTTCAGAAGCAAAAGGAGATACGTCTCTTGATACAGTAAAATCTGAAGAGCCAGAATTAATCACAGAAGTCCAAGCCATCCATACTAGGGGTGCTACCAGTACCCCAGAAACACCTCAGGCATTTTACTCTCCATATTTCACAAACACAACTGCAGTTCTTTCTAATATAAGTGTATCAGTAGTGTCCACAATGCATTTGTCTTCTGAACCAAAAACTTTTTCTTCTATAGCTCCTTCATCAGTCAGTACTGTTCAAACTTCAAAACCTGAAATATCATCTGAGATGCAAATACCTTCTTTGAGTTCGGTGCTAATGATATCTGAAAATCTGAATGACACAACAGCTCCATCAGTTTCATCATTTACCTCTTTATCTACCAAACCACTTTATGGCTTGACAACAACATCTTCTGATGGACTGGCAACAGTTGAAGCTGTGTCAGGAGTCACAGCATCAACTTTTATGTTACCTACGGAAACAGCAGCTCTTCAAACTTGTACAGTGAGTAACTAGCATTATTCATGCTTGGTTTTGAATATGTCTTGGTTACTATTTCACAGTGAAACAAATAAAACATAGGTCAATCTTTGGGATTTAAAGTATTCTATATCTGAGGAGTGTAAGCCCTGTTTTTTGACCAAATACTCTGCAGTATTGTGATGATAGCTTGGTAAGAATGGTAACCTATGTCTTTTATTAAATATGCCATAGCCGATCACAGAAACTGAGTGCATAAAGCACATTTGCTTGGATGGACAACTGATACAAATCAATAAGTCACAGAACTGCCCGTACAACACAACTCAACCCAGCTGTGGAGTTCTAGGATTTGCTACTCAAACAAATGGTGACAAATGCTGCCCAAAGTGGGAGTGTGCATGTAAGTTATGCAGTAATTTTGAAGTGACTTTAGGTAATAATTTAATGCATGTGTAAGAAGGTTAAGAACTGATACTTCTATACCTTGACCAAAGAAATAGAAGGTGCATATTGCACTTGTTACTCATTCTCTTATGTAACTTAGATTTCTAGTTCTACCTCAAGGGAAAATATATCAAAAAGCTTTTTTAATGTTGGGTATTCCTCTTCACCAGCCTTAGGTAGTGGACATGTCTGTGTCCCCATCTTGTCATCTGTCTAGTTTGAGGATACCTAGTCAATAAAGTCAATGGGTTTTTTGGTTCATCTGATACGTATTTCAGGGTGAGAAGATCACCTAGACACTGTTAACTACCTCTCTCAATTCTACTGTCTGTTTATATGCAACAGTAATCAAAGATACGTGAAAATATGTCCTGCACCTAAGAAACTCTGGTACACTAGTTGATGTTATGGAATGTATTGCTTTCTCCATGTGTTCTGTAATTCCAAAATAACTTAGAAAATACTTCTTGTTTCATTTTGTTTAGGTCGTTGCACAATTTTTTCTGATCTGAGCATTGTAACCTATGATGGGAATCGTTTGGCTTTATTCAAAGAAGCATCCTACATTGTTAGTCAAACTCAAGATGAAACTATAACCATCCATATCCTTGACTGTAGAATGGTAACTAACATTTGTCAGATAACAAATGATGTTCAGTACTGCTAATAAGATGTGTCTTAAAAGAAAGGGCCTATTAATGCTACATAGCTGGGGTTAATTATTCACTTCTGTGATGTATCTGTAAATTGTACTTGCACTTTACAACACGTATGCATTGTATAGCACTTTATCACCTGATTGTGTATGTATAGTTCCTTCTGAAACAGCTGGAAGGTGAGAGGTAGGTCCATATTATTACATGTGTAAAATAGGCAAAGTGAGAGATCAAGTGGATATATATTCATCTGTCCCTTCTGTGTATGCCATCATGTAATGAGTACCACCATAGAATACCACCAGTAAGTTTCAGTGCATGATGTTTATCTATGTTCATACTCTGAAATTTGCACTGAAAACACCAGTCTTCATAAAAGACTGCAGGATCAGACCAATTTGCCCCAAATCAGGGGCAAATACTTGTTTGAGAGAGAGGAGAAATTCTAATGGGACTATTCTGCTGAATGGTAGTTTAGGTTGGCTTTATGTCATGTCATTTCTTCTAAACCTTTACAAAACTCTTTTGAACTCCAGTCATTGCTGTGAAAGCTAGTAGATAATGTTGATGTCCATCAAAATGTCCATTCTAAAGTTTAGTTGCAAGTACTTATGGAAGTTAATTCCAAAACCTAAATATGATGTGGAAAAGGAGATATATTTGTGATGTTCAGATTTGTTTTCCTATCGTATTCAATGATTTCTGTTCTGTTCAGCAGCATGTAGTTCAGGAAGTATTAATCTATTTCTAATTCATTACTTTTGTAGTGTACACATATAAATTTATCATTCCCACTCTTGTTCTTGCTCACATTCAGAAGATGCTAATAATTTTTGGAGCCTAAACAGCTACTCATCCATAATTTTTTCATGAAAACCTTTATTTCTGATGTAATTTCAGGAGCAGGTGATAAAGCACAGTGCTGAAAACAATGAGATTGTAATATTTTGTTTGTTTTATAAGAATGTTGTCCAGGTGGACTTTGTAGTCCAGACTTGAAGCTGCAGTCAGTTTTCCTTTTATAAAAATATAGCCCAAAAAGTCCTTAATGTCCCAGTACCTGAAAAGAATAAGCAGCTAATTTATAAAGATTTTGCACATTGTGACTATGATTGATGTATTTATGTTTTCTCCACAGAGTGATTCAAACTCAACATCTTTGTGTCTGGCAATGTTGAATCTAACCTATGTATCAAACCAAATTATTATCAATCGTTTAAGCAGAAAAGTAAGTATTTTGAAAATATTTTCCCCCTGCCTGTTACATAGTGTCTTCTGTAATCTGCTGCTTCCTCCTGTGGATACTGCAGCGTAGAGTAGGACATGTTAAGTTATGTAATTCCTTGTTCCAACTTTCTAATTTGGTAGACTTTTAGTAAACGCAAAGATTCAAACTGTGATACGAGGTAAATTAATGAGGTAAGCTGCACAAAGCATTACTCTCTTCAGTACCTATATTCATGAACACAAGTCTGACTGCCTCTGAAATTAGTTATGAGTTAGATTCCTAAGGTGTCAAGAATCTGGCTTTAGTTCTACATGCAGCTCTTGAGTACCTGATGTTTAACCTCTTTTCTGTGTGTGTATTTTAGATAACAGTAAATTCAAGATTTGCTTGGCCTACTGTTAGGAAATATGGATACAAAGTTGAGGATTCAGGCCTTAAGTATGCAGTTGAGACCCCAACAAAAGTCAGAATTCAGTGGTTTCACAGCACAGGAATGATGATTATTGAGTTGAACAGTACCAGAGAACCAAGAGCTTTGGGACTATGTGGTAAGTATAGAGCAGTGCAAAAAATAAAGGTGCTCAGATGCTTTGCTAGGAAGGCACATTTTCCTAATTATATAAAGTTGTTATATCTTTTGTAGGACATTGCCCAAAAGAGTTATTGCAGATCATTGCGAAGCTTAAGGCACTATTAAAATGAACTTACTAGTTTTATTAATTGTTTTAATAATGTTTGATGTCTATCCATGCAGTTGCTTTTTACAGATGGGATTGCTTCTGACTGCGACCTGTTTGAACTGCAGGCATGACTGCTGTAGCCAGCCCTAAATAACAAAGACAGGTTTAAGTCTGTCATGGCAAATAATGCACACAGATATTTTGTGTTTGATACCCATCTGATAGGAAGCAATATGTGCTGTTTTCAGTTTCTAAAGGTCAGAATTCACAGGAAATGTTGATCTGAGAGAACGAATCTTAGTTTCTCTGTTGAAGGAAATGGTTCAGAGGGAATATCTTGATAGTAATAGGTTAAATAAACATTGTGTTCCTCTCTGTTAGGTCTGCTCAGTAGTTTCACCTGTTGTTTTTTTTTCCTTTATAAAAAGCATATCTTAGAATAAGCTGTTGGTGCTATAGCTTTTGCAAGCATGTATTTGTTGATGTAAATATGTCTTGTGACACCTGAATCTGTAAATTTATCTGCTGTAAATTGGAGCTGGAAACCAGGCTTACACAGTTCATATAATTACGGTGGATATCTTTCCAGTTTCAGAAAGGGCAAATGCCTGTCGCTCGGTATCAAATACCACTGATAGCTCAGTCCAGTTTCAAGTCCTGCAGACATTAATGTGCTTCTCACAAAGGAAGAGAGACATTTTACTGCCATTTTGAAATGGGATTATTTTATATAATTTGCCTTAACTTTTGTTTTCAATGTCATTCTTCCTCTGCTTTTCTAATTGTTATTAGAATTAGATCAAGCAGAAATAAGAAATTAAAGAGTTTATGTTTTAGTTCAAGTTATCCTGTAAGTCTCTTGTTGGATTACTGTAATAAGGAGAGTGGGGAATGTTATTTTCCTGGTTTGCAAGGTACTTTAATCAGATGACAGCACATTCCTGTGGATGGTATTCCAAGTACAGCCCCTTCAGAGAATGTGCTGTATTTTTCTGGTTTTCATCTCTGATCAGGACTTTCTGCATAAGTCTGCCTGCACAAAACTGTCTGATGCAACTTATCAGAGCCTATTTTAGATGAGCTCATTGTACTGTATCTTTTTAGGGTGAATTAGTTTCCTTCTTGTGCTTTCTGTGTTAGTCTGTTTTCTCAGATATCCTTTTGCTGAACCACAGTGTTGGTAGGTCCTGATTTCTTGGTTTCATGGAAACTGATTTCTCAGTATCATGGAAATTATGAAACGAAAGAAAGCATTACGGTTTTGTAGCACAGGCATTGCTTGGAAGGATCTGTATAGGAGACAACAGTGTCTTTTACAATGCAAAGGTTGGGCAAATCTTAACAATTGGTGTGGGAGATGAGGCCTGTGAGGAAGGAACATCTCTATAGCAAAACTGGTGAAAGGAAGCACAAGCATGTCAGTTTTAGCTGCAACTAGATATCACCAAGCTGCATTTGAAGCCTTAGTTTTGCTCTGCTGAATCTCCCTGACAAAGTGTAAGAGAAGAAGTGAAAAAAGATATCCCAGACATGACAGCAATCCTTTTGAAGTCTCTCAGAACTGTGAAGTACTTCCTATTTATGTTGTATAGACTCATGACCTCAAGAAGTTCCACCAGAAACATTTTTGATCAACTAATAGCTACTGTTTCCAAAGCTGTTTTACTCACACAGAATGCCTGTTGCTTATCATTGATTGTGGGTGCCTTGCTCTTCTTGTCAAGAATTGTGGAAAAAAATGTTAAACAGGCCAGTTCTCTACAAAAGGGTTAAATCCACAAATAGTTTTTGAACAGATAAAGACTTAGAATTCCCATGAGTTTCTGGAGACATCAGAAGAAAACATTCTAAAAATCTGATACAAAACTCTCAGAAATTATAGTTTGATAGCTCTTAAGCCAATATTCACTTAAGACTGCTCAGAGGCATAAGTAGTACAGTACAGTATTTCTGAAGTACAGTATTGGATAATCCTCTTGGCATTTTATGGGAGTTCCCTTTTCTGATAACACAGTTTTCATTTATTGCTATACATGGAGGAAGTTTGAAACGTTTTTTTTTTTCAAGCAGATTTTTGTTTAGTGATTGTGCAACTGAGAGAGAAAGTTTTTGTGCTGTAGTTGGGCTTCCCAAACAGCTCTTCGATATGCAATCAATTTCCATTCATACATGCATCTCCACTTTTGCTCTCCATGATTTATCTGAATTTTGTTTATTTTGAGCCTACAAAAGATTTTCTACGTCTGTTGTGGGTTGTCATGATGTGATATTTATTTGTTTGAATACACCACTTCAAATGTATTTTGGCATGTACCATGCAGCATTAATCTGCCTCTTTTTTTTCTTTCTTCCATGGAAATACACAGGGTTTTGTGATCAAAGATTGGAAAATGACCTGATGCTACCCAACAGGACAGTCTTAAGCAAAAGCAATGCTCCATCGACTTTTATAGACAGCTGGCAAGTGCCTGACACATTGAAGTATGTTGGAGAAGACAGGAATCAGGAAACTAATTGCTCGGTCATGGACTGCTCAGAGTGCTTAAGAATGGTGTTGAACCAGACCTTCAGCAGCTGTCATCCTTATGTATGTTAACTATTTTGGAAGCTTGCATTTTGAGAGAGATGCAATTCTGATATAATATATACTTGATAATGTCACTAATATAAAACTATATGTAACAGTATCTATGATAGGGTAGATACAAATTTGTATATTTCAATTTGTAAGGTAAAAATAAGAGTGTGGCAGCTTGATAGGAGAGTTGCAACAAGGAACTAAGAATTTCAGAATTCATAGTGCATCTCTGTTGTGTTTGATAGTGTAGTGTAATTTACAAATCAGTCCCCGCTAGTTTAATTCTATCAATATGATGTAAAGCAAAGGAAGATAAAAGAGTTTTAGGATTTAATTAATCCTTCAGTGTCCAGTAATCTAACAAGTTCCAAACTGCAATAGGTAATCTGAGAACCTGCATTCTTTAAGGCTCTAGAGACAGGGAAGTCCAGCTTAGAGAGATGAAAGAGTAAACCAGACCATTCAAAACAAACTTAAATAACAAACAGTGTGCAAATAAATTTTATTGGTAATTATATAAGTACATTTACCATTTCACCTTCTGTGTATTGTTGAGCTTGAAGAGAAGTCAGACAAAAATGTAGAGGTAAGGAAGTATAAAGAACAATGAGCAACTACGTTATCTGTTGGAAAAACTGCATTGGCTCTTGCTTTGGCATTTATCACGATGAACCCAAGAAATATAAGGATGTCAATGCTTGAGAAGTCTTACTTCTAAGTACTAGTAAATCCTCTCTGCTAGCTTTACTCTTTGTAGTTGACATTTTAAAAGATCAGGGTCTTTACAAAGGTGTAATTTGTTTTTTTCTTTGTTAGGTTCCACCTGAGCTATTCTGTGGTATGTGGATTCAAGATAGTGAGTACATTCAAAATCCATGCATTTCCCTGGCTGCCTATGTGGCAATGTGCAATAAATTTAATGTTTGTATAGAATGGAGGAGCCCTGATTACTGCCGTAAGTATTCTGCATGTATCTGTACTTCTAGTGTTCAGCATTTCTCTAACGAAACAGTTGAATAATAGAAGGTTGGGATTACAGCATCTCTTCATGCTGCCAGTGATCACCTAGAAAAAATTAGGGGGGGTCTGTGGGCTTAGTGCTTGAAAATAGAAAGGCTTGTTAAGTATGATCTACGAAAATATGATCTCACCGTGCATAGAAATCATAAGTGATGGGTGGTTTTTTGGGTTTGTTTGTTTGCTTTTAAGTGATTTAAGGTGGTTTCATGTGTACAGGCTTCACACATACATGCCATAATGTCCTGCAAATAGTAGTCATGGAATCTGAAGCTTAAAACCAGTCCATTTTTAAAAACTCTCCCATCTTTGTGGGGTTTACTAGCAAATAATGGTTTCAAAGAAGGTTTTATAAGATCTATCTGTAAATGCAGTTATGTGTTCCACCCACCTTGAAGGGATACTTCTCTTATCGAAGTCCACAGTGACCTCTGGTGGTGCATGCCTGGCCAGAAAGAGCCACGCACTCGCAGCTGGGTTTTGTGGTCACAAAGCGATGATGTGCTGTAGAGACTGATTTTTTAAAAGCCCGAGTTTCTTTATTTACAGGACCATTTTTAGTAGTGAGGAGATGAATAAAATAAACTTCCTCTCCCAAATAATCTTTACATTCTAAACTGGAATAGTGTTCTTGAGCAGACTGTCGCTTTGTGAACTGGACTTTGTTTCATTACCATGATTCTAGATGATTTTACTATATTATTTAGGTATTGGTACATGATAAGGATTGTAGATTTTGGTATTTTACAGAGCCACACTCTCAGCATTTGTGGTCATTCTCTGTTTGCCATATTTATGCAGCTTTAATTACTATTTTGAACCAATGAAAGACCATGTTAATTTTTCAACAGCAAAAGAGAAATTAAAATGAGGTACTTTTTTAGTCTGTTTCTACATGCACTCATAACATGACAACGAATTTACTTCAGTAGTACAAACAACGTTCAGTGTTCTTTGAATTACCAATAACACACGAGAGGAGTGAACACAGATAACTACTAAATGTAGCAATGAATTAGTCCCATGTGTCACTATTCCATGTAAAAACATGCAGAATTAACCTTTACATAAATATTTTTGTAATTGCAAAACTTCACACATCAGTAATCACCATTTGTTTGGATTTTTAGCCACTACAAATTATTCATAATGATTCAAAGCACTGAATTATTAATCTGTAGTGTTTGCAAATGTTTTCACGTTACATTTGTGTTCAGCACTGTTGCACGGTTTGCTTTCACCACTGCTAAAATGCATTCCAAAGCCTGATGAGAGTGGTACTATAAGAAGAGAACTTCCTTTTTCTTGAAAGCATCCTGTGGAATGCTCTGTATTGATGTTTTAGTTTGGTAGACCCCACTGAACTGGCAAGTGCAGCAAATCAGTAAAAAAAAACACTGGCTACTCTTGGGTACTGTCTTGTAGCTTCAGAATGAGTAATTTGTTGATTTTCCTCCTAGCCTTCTCCTGCTCTGAAAACTTCTCCTACCAGGCTTGTATAGCTGCCTGTGAGATTCCAGATAGTTGTCAGAATAAGGAGATTGCTGTTCTTGATACAGACTCCTGCTCAGTGTTGACAGAAGGTTGCATTTGTTCTGGAGGGACCATCCTTCATCGATCTCATACTGCTGTCTGTATTCCTGAAGAAAAATGTGGTATATTTGGATGTGATTAATTATTATTATCTGCAAGTTGGTGGTTAGATAATTCATTAGTAAAAAGTAATGTTCTGAGGTGGTATAAGTCCTGCATATGTCATTCAGAAGAAGGTTCTAGATATTTAGTAAGCATTAGCTATACAGGATAGCAAGCAGGGAACGTCCTTGTGACATACAATTTTGCTTAGCTTCCATCAGCTGGAAGATGCTCTTCAAGATGGAAGGTTTTGCTTATGTTTATGCATTCTAGTATTCTAATCATGTTAGAATTGTCCTTTTTCACCTAGCATTTTTCCAGGGGTCCACTCTATTGATGATAAATGGTATTCAAAAAACATGCAGCAACAGTTAATTACACATTTTGAATAATACCCATGTCCTGTGTTCTTCCTGCCAGCATTGATACTTATTTATATTACAATTCTGCCTGAGCACAGCAAATTGTGGACCAGTACTTAACACTAACAAACCTTAAAGTTGTTTATTTAAAATCATATTATATAAAGTGCTGTGTATTGATAGTAGTTTTGTGTGTGCAAAATACAAAAGTAACTTCTTTCCACATTGCTACTTTAAAAACAAAGGATGGTTTGGAATTTTAAAGTAGTAGCCTTGCAGTGGGGACACAAAACAAAGTGGAGGCCCTGATCCTCTGGAGAGTATTGAGTGTCTTGCTTTCCCATACAAACTCAGTCTCAGATTGTCTCCTCTTTCACTTTTTTTGGTAGGGTGGTGTGGTTAGGTGATGCCTTTAAAACTCTGGGGTGTATATACTTCATAGATCCACACTTAATGCAGAAGGAAGTGATGGTCAAAATTTAAAGTAAAATGTAATTTTTTTTTTTGTTCTGATTTAGCTTGTACAGACAGCTCAGGAGCACCTCATGCAGTAGGTGAGATCTGGAAAACTTCTGTAAGCGGATGCTGTATGCAGAAATGTGTTGACAGTGAGACCATCATTCCAGTGGAGTACAACTGTTCAGATGCCCACAGTTTAGACTGTCAGCGATTTGCAGAAGTGGCCCTACTTGTTCCTGATGATGAGACATGTTGTCCTCAGAAGATCTGTAGTAAGTATTCCTTCATGATTATGAATACTGCTCTCTGGAATATGCAGGTGCTCTTTCCCTGCTACACATCCTGCATTTGAAGTGACTGCAAATTTACAGATTATGTAGAAAACTGTAAAAACTTTGTACTATTGACAAAATTGTTGTAAGAGAGAGGTAGGGTGAAGGATCAAGGATTGTAAGGACTGAAAGAGCACTGCATTTATTTGGATCTGGATTGTGTATATCTCTGCTGTACAGGCATTCAAATACAAATGAACTATGTAAGTAAATCAGAGTGTCTGTGTATTTTATGAAGCAAGTAGTGGAGGATATAAAATCTCCTTTTCTAAAATCCTTATTTAGGTTACAAAGTCCATGTTCAGGAAGAAATTGCAAGCAGTTTTCATGTTTTGACCACCTGGCATGATGTTGCAGTGAGTTTTTCACAGGAATTTTCATTTATTTACCCCCTCCTTTTTTTTTTTTTTTTTTTCTTTTTTTTTTAAATTCTAACAAGGGCTCTGCTCCAATTTAACTTTGCCTGCAGGGAGAGTTGCGAATGCTGGACACTTCTGCTTATTGTCTCAGGTTTTTCTGCTAGTTTGCTGTGCTTTTCACATATATGCTGTTATTTCAGGATTTGTGTATGAAAATGCAAGTAGTGCTTGCTGCTTCTCTACTTGGTTTATAAATGTATAAGATAGTTTAGAAGGTTTGGGTTTTTTCCTTTCTCTTTACATAACAGTTTGCAATCAGAGCCTCTGTGAGCCCCTAATTCCCGAGTGTAACAGCTTGGAAAGGCTGGTCACTTACTACAGCGAAGAGTCCTGTTGTCCTAACTACATTTGTGGTAGGTTTCTTTTGAAAAGGTAAAATTCACCCTGTGAAAGTTATTCAGTAGACTAAGTAGATCAGCTTAGAAGCAAAAACTTAGTGTGGACATCATTGTTAGTATGTCTGTTTACAAAATTCTCTTTCATCTAAAAGCTCAGGATTGGTCTGTGTGTCAATCTGAGCAGATAGCACAATGGAGGAGTCTTTAACAATCAGGCAAGAATGATCTCTTTGATCTCTTGCAATACAAAGCGGAAGTGTATCTGAAGTATCTTGTAGCATCTCTTGACTCTGTACTGCTATTTCTGCAAGATGCAACCTTAAAAAGCAGGAATGCTATACTGCCTGTAAAGAAACACACCTGTTGTACTGTTTTCAGAATGTGATCCAGCAAAGTGTGAACCAGTGCAGCAGATGCCGAGCTGCCAAGATGATCAGACGCTAATTGCTGCTCGGGTGGAGACTACCTGCTGCATTTCCTATATATGTGGTACAGTATTCTGCCTGGTTGCAACTGTGTTTTTTTGCATATGCAATGGTGTCTACTATTGTCTTGCCAAATATAGCTCCTTGTACTTCCTTTAGCTCTCCCAACACAGAAAGGCTTAAAAATATTTAAAACAATGGACATTAAGCTTACACAACATAGGAAGCAACTATAAAGAGTTACAAAAAAACTTTGTGGAGCACAGTAGTGTTCTCAGGTCATGTTGAGGAATGGTGTTAGAGGCCACGCATGAGGAAGTTGAAGACTTTGAAGAGACTGTCCACATACAGAGCTTGGACTGGCTGCATTAATATTTCATCTGAAAGACCACTGGAGTTATATATGCTCTTGCTCCCTATGTCCTGATGTGCTGATCAGCTATGGCCTGGTCTTAATTAATAGCAAATGTCACATATGAGATTATCATACAAATTTGTTCAGTTCTTTTGGAGCTTGGCCTCTAGTCACTTAATTCAATAACAAAATTATACTTTTGACATCATTACAGGAGTTCTAATGTCACCATGCCATTGTTTTCCATGTGATAATAATGTGATAATGAGGTCCTACTGACTTTAGCTCCTTTTGGACATACATACCTGTGAATCAAAGACTGAGTTGTCTTGATTAGAGAGACCAAACCTTGTAGTTTTCATATGTGTTCAGGTGGGAGGATGACACTAGGATCACAGGAGATACCCCTTATTAGGGATGAAGGACCCCATAATTTGGGCAGAGGAGCATTCCTGAAGACAAGGTGACTTGGTAGGAGAGAAAATCTAGCAAAATTTTTCGTAAGAGAAAGGGAGAGAAAATCCTGCTCATTGTAACTCTCAAATAATGCATTCATTATTTACAGCAGGGGACAAAGAAAAGGCAGGCTGCAGTGAATATTAGCCTCTTGTACAGGGACTATAGGAATGAATGCAGAGTGTCTCTGTTCTTTCATACAACTGACGAACTCCATGAACATGTTTCCTAGGCAGTAATAAAATTTCTTCCTATGCTTTAAGTTTAAATAATTGTTTTCTCCAGCATGCAGGCCTTGCTCCTCTCAGATACCCAAATGTCAAGAAGGAGAAGTTCTTATTGTGGATGGCAACACTACAGAGAGGTGTTGCCCTACATACCGTTGTAGTAAGTTTGACTTGATTTTGATATTTTAAATAATAGAAAACACATCAAATATTGTAGCGTAGATGCTTAGTGCCAGAAATGTTTAGTTAGAGAATACAGCTTCACTTATGCATAATAAAAGCAAGCTATCATCTATACTCCTGAATAAATAATCTTTACTTTGAAAATCTCATGTGCCTAAGCATAATCTGAATATCTCTATCATAGCAAAAAAAAAAAAAAAAAGAGTAATTTTAGGCCCCAGATTCTGGAGATGGAAAACGGTTTAAAATATTTATCTAGAGTAGTTGTACTCCACATTGGTATTGTGGAGTGGCTAATGAGTAAGTTTTAATTTTTAGTCCTTTCAAGTAAGACATTTTCTGAATATATCTATTATGAACAAATAACAAACTGTCTCTTGATTCCTATTTCTGTTCATCAAACTATGACAACCTTGTCTTCATTAGGCTTTCTTTTCTTCAATTCTAGTTTGTGAAATACATCGTTGTCCTGAATTCAAATGTATGCTGGGCTTGTCTTTGGTGGAGGTATGGAGCCCAGAGAACTGCTGCCCCTTTCGGACATGTGGTAAAATGATTGATTTTCATTTTAGCTACCTTAGACAATAAGACATTGATCAAGAGCTTTAGCCTTTCAGGTCTGAGTCTAGTTTCAGCCAGCTATGCCATTGTGATCTGCTCCTGAACACATTATGTAGAGAAATCAGATACAGTACAGAACTTCTTAATCGCATTGCTTTGCAAGGACAGTAGGATACTGTAGAATTTAGCTGTTCAAACTTAGCATCTTGAGAATTTTTGAGGAAGTTTATTACCTTTGTGTGGCAAGGTTTTGGTAGCAGGGAGAGCTATCAAAGCTCTGATATGATTGCCGATAAGTTGCACTAATTTCCCAAGTCAGGTCTGTTTTTTCGCCTGTGGTGCTAACTGGTGAGGGATCTCTTCCTGCCCTTCCCTCAACCCACAAGCCTTTTGTTTTATTCTTTATCCCCAGTCGAGCTGGGAAGGGGAGTGATAGAACAGCTCTGGTGGACACCTGGCATCCAGTCAGGGTCAATCCACCACAGTTAGTAAATGATTTATGGCTAGAAAGAAAAAAAGGTTAGGTTCACAGGTCAGGAATTTGACAATTTACAAAGACAGTAGTATATCATACTCTTTGTGATGCCTAAACAGAGTTCTCCATTGCTTTATATTGATGGCAGTGATTGTCATCACTGCAAGGATGGTAGCAGCTAGAATAATATTTTTAATGTCTTGAGGTAGACTGCAGTAGATTGTTGTAATTTGTGAAGGTGGCCATAGAAGTGTTGGTGGAATAGAAACTAGGATGGATTGGAAACCAAACATAATTTCAAAACCCAGCAGAACACCTTCAGTTATGACTAGTAAATCTGGAATTCCTGTTCTCTCTGATGCTTTCTTCTAAGCATATGGCAAATGACTGTCTAAACTATTTTCTGTTTCTGTTATTGTATTTTGTTTTAGAATGTGCGTGTGAAACAATCCCCAAACCTCAGTGCAAACCGGTATGAAATTCATCATCTTTGTCAGTATTATCTTACTAATTTCCTAATGAATCTGTTTGCCTTACTAATAGTTCTGTCAGTGAATCATCAAATGCCACATATTTTTTTTTAATTGCTCTACAAGATGTACCCATTTTTATGAAGACAATTAAGGGTAGGTATTTTGCAGAATAAAATAGCTATATAAATATTGATATTTCTTCAAAGTTTTTATGACTATATCCTGCCTTGATGTATTTGCGTAGTGGAATTGCTTTTATGTGTCCAAGGATAAAATTTTGGGTTTTAAGTTTCAGAACTTCAAAGCATTACCATTTTGTTAATATTGTTTTTCACAGTCAGTATGTGTCACACAGACAAGTGACTCGACAGAACTTTTAAACTGTACTGCAACTTGTTTACATTACAAAAATTAATATTTCTGAATTAGTTTCTTGGTCAGTACAGGATAAGCGTTGATTTTACCCAGAAAATAATGTTCCAAGGTGAATAATTCATAAAAATTATAATCTGGAGTCCTAGGAAGGAACTCAAAATAGTATTTTTTGTTGTTGTTGTTGGGGAAATTCAAAATGCTTTGTAAGTGAGGTTGTTGACAGTGCTTTAATTTCATAAATCATTAAACTGGGGCATAAGGAATCGGGATTTCAAGAAATCTAGAAGAAAAATTTTAATATGCATGCATATAAACAATTAAAGGTAAAATTATAATGTACATCTGTGCTATCATAATAGTGTTTATATCCATTAAGTTATTCAATGAAAGAACACACTCCGTGCTGTGTGGAGAGTACAAAGGCAAGCTACAGTGTTTCGTTATGCGCCTGCCTTAGCCTTTTATGTCAATATAGGTTTCTAGAGGCAAGAAATACTGCTATTGAAGTCCTGAAGGAAGGATGTTTAAAATATCATACAAAGAAGAAAATACTGTACTTTACTTTCTCTCTCTCTTTTTTCTCCCCTTCCTCCCCCCTTTTGTACAGGGGCAGAAACTTCAGATAGATGAACACTTTCAAAACAGTACAGAAAATATCTGTAACTGTGTTAAGTACAAATGTGGTAAGTCAGAAAATAATGTAATTTAAAAAAATACCCTTTCAAATGCTAAAATAAAAATACCCTTTCAAATGCTAAAATAAATGAGGAATTTGATGTTCTATTTGAACGTGGTACTGAGAAGAGAAAAATTAACTGGTGTAATTCACAAAGAGCCTAAGAAATGCAAGTAAACAGGACCGCTCACTAAATATTTGATTGGTTCTGGCCTGTCCTTGGGTTCTGTTAGCTCCTGTAGCAGGAGGTCTGCACAGGTAAGCAGCAGAGTTTTGGGAAAGTTGACTAAGCAGCCTGTGTTTTGCTGAGCTGAAGTAAGGACTCCAGACAGAAACTGGAACACACACTTAGTGTTCACATACAATCCTTCTGTTCCATTATGTGAGTATTCAGAAGCTGGTGGACACATTTACCTGCTTTCCAAGATCAAGGACAGAATTCAGCAGCATGGAAATTCATCTTAGATCATACCCAGTAGCATCTGGGAAAACTCAGGAAAAAAGTAATCCCTATGGTCTCTCATATGGTCTCAGTTGGCCGCTAGAGTTGGGTTTGTCCTTGACTAGATTTCCACCTCAAAGATGCGTGCTTCTGAACTAGTTAGCTTCTGTGACCTAAATAGTCAGTGGAGAGAAATGGACTTTTCTCAAGCACATTTCATATTCTGAAGTAAGCTTAGAAAACAAATCTGTGGAAGAGACATGCCCAGTTATTTTGGTGGTGTAGCTAATAAAACATAGGTATTTAGATACATGCACAGTTATTTTTGAGATAATGTGGCAATTGTAATGAAGCATTAGACTATTATTAACTACTGTTTGAAAATCTGACATAATTCTTACAGGCATAGAGTAGCCTTTTCTGTGTCTGGTTGACATTGAAACAATTTTAAAGAGAATCTTGATACCAATCTAATTGTCCTGAGCATGCCATTTATTAACTGTTTTCTTGTAGTGAGAGACAAAGTTTGCCTGAGTAACGAGAGAGGGGTGCTACTTCCTGGACAGACAATTGTGGAACACAGCTCAGATGGCATTTGCCATATTTCTTACTGTACGGATGTGATTGATCCCTCCACTAAATACTATCAACTGAACACATCTTCAATAGACTGTGCTGTCAAGTGCAAAGCTGTAAGAAATTCAGAACTTCAGACATGTTTTGTGACTACTGGTCTTAATTATATTTTGTTGTGTTTCAGTGGGTAGATTACAGTCATAGAACAAGCTGGAAAGAGTTAACTATGACATCTCCCTCTAATGATGTGCTACTGCACTTCTCATAGAAGTTTATGGAAATCTCACTCTCTTCATTGTTTTCTCCTCTGTATACATGTAAACTAATTTATGTAGCATACTTCTACCTTGCATCCTTGTATAACTTCAGCTATGTTACATGCAAACTCATGCAAATTCCTGGCAGATGTTAGCTTAATAAGAATTGGGAAAAGAATAATTACAAATAGAAGAATTCAAGTTGTGTTGAAAACAGCTTTATAAAATAAACAAATGATCCTTGTCTTTTTAAATAGTGTGATATATTACCAAGAAAATATTATATGGATTATTTCATTCTAATTATGGACTTACTTGCTGTCTACTGAGGAAAAAGTAAAAATTTCAGAGGTTCTTGAAATAAGTTATCAGACTTATCTTTGAAAATGGTAGAAAGGCTAGCTTATTATCTCATTTACTTCAATTAAGGTGGAAGGCACTTTGTAAAGGCATTGTGAATGTACAAGTATAAGCTTGTTACATTATGTAACAATGTGTGAGTTTCAAAGTTATTAATAAAATATATCCCTAAAATTGAATACTTGAAAAAACCTCACCCCCTACATTGGTAAAATGTCAAGATTCAAGATAGTCTCATATATGGAATCATCTCTTTGATTTTGGCAGAACCAAGTCTATCAGCCTCCAAAAGATTTGACAACTTGCTGTGGTAGCTGTAAAAACTTGTCTTGTCTCCACACTTTCAACAACGGCACAGTTTCCAGCTTTAAGGTAAGTTTGTATGTGTCTTATTTCTTCAAAATACTTAGACAAAACAAAACCAAACAAACCCAAAACAATGAACAGATACTGTACAGACATTGTGACATAAAATGTTCAAAGAGCAACTTTCTTTGTCCAAATCCTTGGGCTAGATTTGTGTATACACAACTTTAACTTATTGGAGAGTCATTCATATAGCTGTTCACAAAGACTAAGGGATTTTGATATATCAGAGAATTATTATTATTAATGTGACCTGGTTAACATTATTTATTTAGTGGACTTTAAAGTTCTGTTCTTACAGGACTTTGACATGCACCAAATTTTCCTCTAAGTATTTTCTTGTAAGTGTTACATTTCAGATGAAATCAGATTCTATGGGAGTGTAATATACACTTACAATAACGGTTTTGCTGAGTTGCTGAGTAAAGTTTCCGGTTTACAATTTTTGACAGCCTGGTACTGTTTGGATTTCAAATTGCATCAGATACGAATGCACTAACACAGCAATAGGACCGGTTCTGGTTTCCTCTTCAGTTGGCTGCCCACCTTTCAATGAAACTGAATGTGTCAAGGTCAGTGTTCAATACCTTGTTTGCATTCCAGCTGTGATTTATGTTTACGTGACAAGGTTAACAATGACAAAAGGTGATTTTACCTCCACAAAGAAAGAAATGATAAATTCATGTAATGCCTGCTTTTTTGGCCAGACATTTGAAGCTGAAAAGCTCTAACTACATACAGTGTGCCACCAGCCTGCCAAGTTACACAGCTGGAGATTTCTAATTATTTTCATAAATTTATTTCTTTTTCTTAAAAATTTGTAATATCAAACTAGTCCTCTTACTGCTGTCTGAGTTTGGACACTTTTCTGGCTTAGACTTCTCCTTTCCAACAGGTTTTCTGTGTACAGCAGCTGGATTCATCACAATGGTTAAAAACACCAAAGAAAAGGAAAGACTGAATATCAGGAAAATCTTTTTTATAGTGAGACATGTTTTGTAGACTAGTTTTGCAGCAGAAGCAAAAGCTCTATTTGAATTTGTCAAGTGAGATTAGACTAAGTGCCAGAAAATGTATGTGGAGAGCAACCTTATACTGCTCTCTGTAATTCTACACTTATATGTGGGTTGGAGAATACTTTACTTAGTGAATGATGGCCCATAAGTAGGAGACAGTCCTAGAGGAATTAGGTGGCTGTAGGTCCTCCTAACAGATCACAGTGGATTTGTTCTTCAGAGAGGTTTGCACTTACATAGTTGATGAAAAGCTTTTTGCTGTTTTAGGCAAACTAAAAACTAAGAAGAGAGCATTCCAGATGTGGCATTTGATAGCTGGTGATGTACAGTGAAATTCAGTGACAATCACTCATTTGTGCTAAACCAGCCAAGTTAGATTATTTGTAGCCAAACATTCATCCACTCACCAGAGTACATGATTTGCCTGCAAAATGTTGCAGAGCTTTATGTGAAAGATATTTCTAATAGTGCAGACATTTGAGGGAGTGAATGTTTGGGGAAGAAAAACTCCACAATTTCTTCCCTCTGTATTTCTCTCTTGATCAGGTTGGCGGTTATGTTGTGCCATTCCTAGAAGGATGCTGCAAAACATGTAAGTAATGATAGATCTTGCCTCACAAGTCTGTGACGTTTGTTTTTACCTTGGAAACAAGGTTGATACTTTCCTGCAGGAAAGCTTTTTCCAAAGGCCATACTTTCCCTGGTTTTACCTGAGAATACCAGCCAAACGAGTCGAGTTAAATCAGTAGAAATTAGTTTAACGTTGAAGGGTCTGCTTCATTGGTAGCGATTGTGGCTGGTCAAGTCAATAAAATTGCCACCTTGAGTATTTTGTGGTTCCCATGTGAAACTGCTCGAACTATTAGTTACTGCATTCAGTATACTGAAATGTACTGTGTTTTGGAAGGCACCTGAAAACGTGCTTCATCAACATTAATATTTTTATACTTGGTAATAATGAAGATTTAGCTGTGCAGTTTGTAAGTTAGTGCTGTAAATAATTAACTGATCATAATATAGTCTTAGGTTCCAATAACATCTGAGAGATAATAAAGTTTGTTTCTTTTTTTTAAACCAAACAACTATAGTTAGAGAAAGGTAATGACCACACTCTTAAATAATTAAGGCAAAGGTTAGTTATCAAGCCGGGGCACACATTACAAAGTAAAATCAAACTGCTGAAAAAAACAGTGACTTCTAAGGTGCATTTAAGAGTAGATTCATACAGTTTTGATTTCACACCTGTTTATAGACAACAATCTCTATGAATCATGGTTTATTCTGACTCCAAGCAAATCTGGCATGAGAGCTGCTAGTCAGTTATCTGTGACATCTTATGAGAAAGGTTATCACAGTTTTGTTTTACTTTTAATTACTTTACCATTGGAAACCACTGTGATTTTTCTTGTTCTAGGAGTTCATCAAAACTTAGAGAATGTTTACAAACACTGCTTAGAAGAAATGAACTATTTCTTTCTTGTAGCCCTACAAGGCAACTTAAATTTAGGGTACCAGACTGTCTTAGTTATACTGGTGCAGATCAGATTCTTCCTGGGTTTGACATTCAGCTTAGCAATGCAAGTGATGCCTGGACATGGTACTGAGCTGCTGGCACATCAGCCTGAGCAGAGAATTTGGACCAGATGACCCTCAGAGGTCCCTTCCCACCTCAGCCATTCTGTGATCCTGTAATATACAGATATTTTAAGGCTTACTTATTTTCTCAAATATGTCAGCATCTAGTAACCCCCAAACGTTTCATACTGATAGGGAATACTTTGTAACGTGTACTCTGTTCAATATCTAATATTCTTACCAGGTTCTGCAGTGTCAATGCTCCTCCCATTCCCTGTTAGCCCAGTCACTCCTACAGCCTATGGTAGCTGTTACACAGGTACATTTTCCTGGAAATAAGTAAGACCAACCCAAACAGCATCATTGTTGATTTCCAACAATGTACTCCCTGATAGGAGCATAAGGCCTCACATAACCCAATTACGCCAAAAGCTGCAGTGTAGAATTACTGCTCATGGTTCAGAGTGGCTCACATTTTGGTTTTGGTTTTTGTTTGCTTTTTATTTTGCACTGTGTGGGCAGTGCATTGTTGTTAGCCAACAATGTACTGTTGGTAGTAAGCACTTGTGTGGTCTTTAGCTTTCTGCATGTGTAAAATTGCTGCATTTAAGTATGTAAACTACTGCCATTATGTTTGCAGTGCTGTAGAACGTAGAGGCTAATGGCTTTGCTTGTTCAAGCTCTTTATGTTAGCAGCATTTTGCAGATGATTTATCATGTCATTTTGCTTCCAGTGGCATATGCTGTAGAACCAGGTAATTTCCTTCCCATCCATAGTAAGAACAATTAACTGAAAATAGCAAGCCTGCATTTCCTTCATGACAATGGGAGGTTATCTTTGTCCCTTTTGAAAAACAGATTATTTTGGGGAATCATAGCATGTTATGAATGCAAGTGTGCTGGCATTTATTTTATGAATACACAGTATTAATGTTGACTGTAATTCTGTGCATCATGGAGTGATAACACCCTTCATTAGTTCTGGGCTCCTCAGTTCAAGAGAGATGTTGAGATACTGGAACATGTCCAGAGAAGGGTGACAAAGCTAGTGAGAGGCCTGGAACACAAGCCCTGTGAGGAGAGGCTGAGGGAGCTGGGGCTGTTTAGCCTGGAGAAGAGGAGGTTCAGAGGTGACCTCATTGCTGTCTACAACTACCTGGAGGCTGTATCTAGGTCTCTTCTCCCAGGCAACAAGCAGCAGAACAAGGGGACACAGTCTCAAGTTGTGTTGGGGGAGGTTTAGGCTGGATGTTATGAGGAAGTTCTTCACAGAGAGTGATTTGCCATTGGAATGGGCTGCCCAAGGAGGTGGTGGATTTGCTGTCACTGGAGGTGTTAAAAAATAGATTGGATGAGGCACTTAGTGCCATGGTCTGGTTGATTGGATAGGGCTGGATGATAGGTTGGACTGGATGATCTTGGAGGTCTCTTCCAACCTGGTTGATTCTATGATTCTATGAAATTACAATCATGACTCTAGGAGGACTAGTCTGAAATCTATATTACTCTTTCACGTTGATATAACTTGAAATGACAACATTGTTGTAAGTCAACCCAAAAACTAAGCAAGGATTTTTGACCATACAGACTGTGAGAAACAAGGTCATTGTAATAAGATGTGTGTAAGATGCTCACATTTTTGTAAGGTTATTCATGGAAAAGTATGTTATGTTGTAAAGCTCATTAAAAGCCACTGGGCATTTAAGTGCATGAATGGAAATGCATTAGATACTTATTTTTTTATGAGAGCTGTACTTTCACTATAGCCTGGATGAAGTCATAGCCACAGCTGCACTGAATTCTCCACCCTACACACCATGTATAATGTAAAAGAAGAAAGAGCACGAACAGGACCATGAGAAACATGAAATAATGGTGAGTTTTATAAGTTTCAAAACCAATTTGTATATTTATTCTTCATTTCTCAATTTACTTCTTCCCTAAGCAAACATAATTCAATGATAGTTGAGCACTAGCAGTAGACAGCCATTTCTGATTGCAAATGTTTTATTTGCTTCCAAGGAGATTCATTAGTGGCCTTTCCTTCATACTCCAGAAACCTCTGCTATGTTTTAGCAGGATTTTGTGTTTTAATTAAAAAATACTACCTGGTTCAACAGTGATTAGAGCAGAGAACTGGATATTACAAATCAAGTAATAAACCTCTGTCACAGTTTATTATTGGATATTGAGTGAATCAGGAAGTCTTCTGTTGCTCTTGCTTTTCTGTAACTAAGAGTTTTCATCTTTTGTCAACATCTCTGGATTTCTTGGCTAAAAGAAAATGCAGTTCTGTAAGTGAAGAATGATGTGGAACTGCACCATGATCTGTAAAATCTACTGTGAAACTGTGGAAGCTGTTACAGTGGAATGAACTATTCATTTCTCTTACAGATCTGCAGTGCAATGTGCTTACTTCAGCACAGAGAGCATCACCGTGAGAAGATACTGTGCCTTCTGGCTGCTAGCAGTTGAACTTTGTACTGACCTTCTTTGCTTTTCTTCAAATGTTCAAGATTCCCATCTTAACTCCTCATTTCATTTCACAATTTCTTCTTTATTTGATCCACATGCTTTGTACATACTTCTGTGAGAAAAATCGTGGAGATAATGCCAATGAAAATGTAAATAAAACATTTAATTTGTTCACCAGTGTTTTCTTATGTAATAAAAACATACAGAAACATCAAGCTCCCCAAAGCCCTCTTCTTTGTCAGATCCTGCTGTTTAAGTATTGATTTTGAGCTTTGCTTAAACCCTTGGAATGTAGTTGCTGCTATTAAAGTTTGTTACAAGTATTTCATAGAAAATGCATCTTTGTGCATTATTAGCAAGCCATCTTACAGGAGTGATGATCAGTTTTACATGATTTTTGAAAGACAGTAGACTTAATGAACTTTTCATGGTTGTTGTTGAAGCTATAAGGAGACAATACATGAAACGGAATAGTCTTAAAAGCAGTGCAATATATAGCTAATATCACCTTGCCAAAGTTGTGCATGTTCAGTGATGTATTGGACATTTTCTTTGTTACATCTTTTGATCCCATCAAACATTCAGGAATATTCTTGTCTAAGAAATGTTTGGAATTTTGAACGAATATTTTTCAATCAATGCCCATTTTGCAGGTAAGGAAGATGGAAAATTCTGTAAGAAGGTGACCGTCAGGATGACTATCCGCAAGAATGACTGCAGGAGTAACACACCAGTAAGTAAATAGCTATCAAAGTTTGTTTCACTAGAAGGGAAACAATGTAAGGGACAGAAAGGAAACACAAATTCCACAAGTCTGTTGTCTGCTTCTCTGTCTCTTGGGGACAGACTTTTCAGTGTTTCACAGAGCTGCTTTAATGTTTCTCAACATTCTCAATGAGAAAAAGGGACATGGGGACCTTTTGCCTTTCTGTGCATGTAGGTGCATGTTGATTTAATGTAAATCCAAGGTCTCATTTCACCCTATAATCCGATTATTATATGCAAATTAAGACTGATTTCACTGAATCCTGCCAGTTAAAACGGCTGCAGATGTGTATAATTTTCCATCTCTCTAGGGAAAGTGTTTAAATGCCAACTCTGTGAAGAAAAGAAGCTTGGGTTCAGAAGGCTTTTTTTAGACAGCAGCACGAATATACTGTGAAATGTGTAGGAAGAACAAGGCACTATCTGTGTGTTTACCAAAGGATTTTCTGTAGGAGGACACCAATAATGTTCTGCTGGGCAGTGTGAGAGGCAGCAAGGGTGCAGACAGACACCTCATGTGAGATGTGTAAGGGTGCCTGCAAAAGCCCTAATAAAAGAGTGTAGGGAAACAGCTGTAACCTCTAAAATGCTTTGTAGAATAAACTGTACAACAGCCACAAAATTTAGTCTCAGTGTCTCGTTGAACAGAAACACAAATCCTGACTACTACACCTGAAAAATGTATCAGTTCATGTGACTGTTTCCGTTACAGCCTGTATTACAGTTCTGATGTAGTTAGTAATAATTCCCCATGGCTTTCCAACAGATTGAGGGTTTTTTTAGGATTTTTTTTTTTTTTTTTTTAATTGCTCCTCACAGGTACAGCAACACTGCATTGGTATATCACTGAAATTAATCCTGTAAGGAGCTATGGATAGAATATTTGGTGCTATGTTCAGGCCAAGGTGGCTACTTCAAAATACAAAATATTTTTTTTTTTTAATTTGTGTCTGTTAATGGCAAAATCTGCTAGTACTGAAACTGCCAAGAAAGTCATCATTAATCTCAGAGAGAGATTTAAAATTGGGCTACATCTGGGAAATGCACTTCAGAGTTTACTATTTGGAAATAGTGGGATCTCATAAGGGGCTAGAGGAGATACCACCAGAATTTTCATAGCTTTGCCATTTGGTTTGGTGTCTAATGTCATTGGACTTCCTTGAGAACTTCTGACTGCTTCAATTTACTAATGATTCTTCATATTTGTTACCAGGTGAACATCGTTTCATGTGATGGCAAGTGTCCTTCTGCAAGCATTTACAACTACAACATCAACACATATGCGAGATTCTGCAAGTGCTGCAAGGAGCTTGGGCTACAGAGACGAACTGTGCCATTGTATTGCACCAGTAATTCAACCTGGGTCAGCTACTCGGTCCAAGAGCCCACAGATTGTTCTTGCCAGTGGTCTTAAGAGAAAAACAAAAAGAAAGGAAACGAAACAGCAAGCCCAGCTCTCTATAGCATAAGATAAACTATTCAAATTAAAACTATAATACCCAATCCAGTGAATTTTACCAGTTTAATGCAAAATGCTAAAACAGTAAAAATGTTTTTGGACTCTTCTAAACTTCCAAAGAATGGCTTTGCATTGTTTGTGTTGTGATTCATCTTTATGTTCATTCACAAGGGTTGTTTCAAGATTTCTTGTGATACGTGCCAACTTCACGTGATTTTCATCACAGACACCTCAAGAGGAAAAAACAGCAGCTATTCTGTTCTGGAAAGCTGGCCCACTCTTTGTCAGGCACCCATTCCTCTTTTAAATCATTGATCAGCTTGCTTAGCTGCAGCTCCTTGTTTTGAAGTCATTGTAATTGCATAAATAAATTCCATATCTATTAAGAAAAAGGATTTGGATAACATGAGAATTTTCAGTTTAATTCATATTCATCTTGAAAAGTAGAAAATGTGTAAGAAATTCAGTTGAAGACTTTTCCTCCCCCCCCTTTCTTTAATCAGGGAACCTGCTAACACTGATAACTGCATGTAACAGTCCCTGGAAATAATTTCAGTTTTTCTAGTGCATTTTGTAATGTAGTTAAAAGCATTATGGCAAACATAATGTGTGGAAGAAAATTACTATTTTTAGGCTATCTAGATTAGTCACAAGTGGTTAATTTACCTTGCTGCTAAACAATATGACATAAACTGAAAAGACACAGATTTAACAAATGAAAACCATTTTACATTCCTTATATAGATACAACATAAATGAAAACATTCATCTTGAAATGTACCATACTTAAACTGTTGCTTTTAGGAGAAGGGGCTTTGTTTAGCACTAATTTTAAAGGTGTGAAAATTCATTAGGAAAAATAAACCCAGGATTATGTATCTGTCTAAAAGAAAAGCAAAGCTTAATTTTTTTGTTACCAGTACAGTAGAATGCAGCTCTGTATGACAAGTGTTTGATACTGAAGATATACAGTTGTAAAGTTTGAAATTCCTAAAGCGATTTTGCATATGAACTTGAACAATTAGCATTTTGTTGTAATGAATTAATGTTTTTCTCCTCTAAGCTGCTGTTGCTGTTCTGTGATTCTTTTTCAGCAAACACCGTCAAGGTTCAACAAAGATCAAGAAGCTTTTATTATGTAGATTAAAACTGTAGATGGCACATAGTGATACACTTGAGATCCTGTAATAGAAAACGAATCTCTCTTCTTTCTTAAAGCTGCTTTTTCTGCGGTTAATCCAAAGAAAAATGTCATTAAAATCAATCATGAACATTTTTAATATTAATTTTGTGTACTGTACATTTCATTCTTACAACATCTAATAAACATCAGGAAGTGTTATTTTGTTACAATTAATGTTGCTGTCATGGTTAAAGCAGCTTACTGCCATGTGGTTCAGCCCAGTGTTTACTAATACCTTTTTTTTTTTTTCCAGTGGTGCAGGTGTTTCATTTCAAAGCCTGCTTCTATCACTAGTACTAGTGAGCTAAGGCTACATTATTGAAGACATGAATATATATTTTTGAAAATCTACATATTTCTCTGATTCCATCACACCTAATTTTTATCCTGAGAAATGCAAAATTCAGCTGTCGTTTAATTCAAATGAAAAATTGGTAAACCATTGCTCATCAAAGTATAATAACACATTTCTGATCCTTAAGTGTCAGATCAGCTTTTGTTCTGGAAAAACGGGGTGGGGGGAAGTTATGTTTCCACTGCCCAGTTTCTTTCCACAGATTTTTCCTTAACCATCCTCTAGGACTGATTTGCAATCAGTACACTTATTTGAGTAAGTGTACAGTTGTTGTGTAGTGATGATTACCATTCAGCACTTGTGGCCAGATAAATAGTTAAGATGTAACTGCAATGTGCCATCTCTATCCGTTTAGCAAGACCTTATTCAAAGACATATTCTAAACTGTGGAGAAAGAACAGTTTGTGAGGAGTGCATCCTTTGGAAAACTCTGGATTAAGGAGCAGAGTTACAAGACATTGAGCAGAGCTAAGTCCTTAAACTCAAGTGCCTGAAATAGAGCTTTGGCATTTGCAAAAGTGGAGTTCAACTTCCCTCAGTACCAGACAGCAGATGCCATCCTATACAGTTAATAAGAAGATATACTTCTTTTGCTTTAAAGCCAGGTAGCATTTGCTGTGAAGTGCCAATCACCAACATGAGGGGCAGAATCTGAGCAAGAATTTGGCCAGCTGCCGTGCTGCCCTTGGCTATGGCAGGATCTCTTCTCTTGTCACTCTAGCTAATGGCAAAGTGCTCATTGCTTCCAGCAAATTAAGGCTGGTTGCTCAGAAAGAAAGACATTTGAGATACAATCTTTGAACTCTTGGTTGAAAAGCAATACTAGGAATGAGAGTAGAAAGCAGACTCATAACTGTAGTGTATCCAGTAACAGTAATCAATGATTGTTGCTGCTTCTACTTCAGGAGTTAAATAAATATTGTATTAAATCCTTATGATTTTGTAAACAGACTAATTCTGAGAGAAATAAGGGAAAGATTCAAATTGCCTGTCATCGAACAGGGAGAAGATACTTTTCTCCTTGCCTGTGTGTTAAATTCCTTCACAGATGCTTAGCCTTCCTGTCTGTGGTTAGTTCAAAGCAACCCAGCCCTTGCCATATGTTTACCTTATGCTGTGCTCACACAAAGCAGCTCAGATGGAAAAGGATTTTGCCTTATTTGTATTTCCTTGTCTTTGGAAACCAAAGAGACCCCACTGAACTGTGGGTTTTGTCTATCTCACATACAGGAGGTACTTGGATTGTGACTGTATCTGAGCCATCAAATAACTTTCTTTTTGCTAAGGCCTTGCCTTTTGCTTGATTATATAGGTGTAGTATGACGAGTCTACATCACTAAAGCTGTGCTCTTTAGAATGCATGCATTTTACTACTATAACCCTATTACTTGGTGCCTTTATGCAAGTCCTCATAGCAGTAAAAATGAAATCCTGCATTCAACACATAAAACTTGCTTTCTAGAAGCCTTGCTGCTATGAGATGCTCCAAGGTTATGGTTACCCCTGCTACAGCAGCAGCATGCTGCACATGATTCACAGAATTGAGACTGGATCCTTCACTGAGTTCATCTAAAATTTCTAATCTAAAGGAAAAAAGCAGACACCCCCACCCCTTCCCCCACCCCTAGTCCAATTTCAGAAGTGAAAGAGAAACAAAGCTGCCCATCCAGCAGATACTGGGTAGTCATTTGTAGAGCCAGCTCAGCTGGTGACTGCTGGAGCAGCTGCAGGGTGATGGCCTGGGCCTCACAGGCAGGACACAGGGCAGCAGAACGCACCTGTGCTGTACACTGTGCTTGCGACCTCAGTGAGGGGGCTGAGGAAGGGTCTCCTCCCCTCCTGCTGCTGAAAAGCCAACCTGCACTGCATGAAGCATGTTTCTGTCGGGCAACAAAGGTGGAGATGATGGCTGAAGGATAAAAGCAGCGTGTGAAAGGTAGTGTGTCTGGTGAATGCTCTGTTAGAGAACTGGCTTCTTGTTTTAGACGAGGGGCCTGGCCAGCTGATAGAGGGTTGTGGGCTGCAAAATGGCGGACAGGAGGTGTGTGGCCTTAGAGGCCTTTTGCTTGTGCCTTTAAGGCTGTGAGAAAAATTTGAAAAGGTAATAGTTTATTTTGTGAAAGCTGACTTCTGGGTGGCGAAAGCAGTGAGGAAATAAAAGTGATGGTGGTGTTGGAAACCTTTGTGCTTGTACAGCCACATTTAATTAGCCCTGCAGGCTGTGCTGAGGGAAGTGTCCTGTGGCTGGAGAGCACCTGCCTCACTTCTGTGAGGGAAACTGGTGAGTGCCAGAGGAAAACACAGCTGCTAAAGTCCTCCAGTGCTGTCGCCTGTTATTGGCTTCAAGGCTGTCTGCACAAATGAACTTCTAGAGGCTAATCAATTTAGACCACAGTCTAGGACAGAGCTCAGGTGGTTCTCCAAATGAATGCTAATGAGTCGTTCACTGGCAGACATTTTGAGATTCCTGCTCTGCAGGGTTGAGAGCACTGTAAAGTTGTTTATCTGGAATAAAAGAAGCGAAATATGAAGAGTTCCCTTCAAAAGGTAAGTGAGAGACTGAGTAATTAATTGGGGTAATTATTTTTGTTTAATGGGAGTGGAAACACTGTGGGTGTGAAACCTGATCTTGAAATTGAGGCCCGTTATGTTTCTCAGTCTCAAAACTGAAGTCCACCCCTGAGGGCCATGTCTTTTCTTCACATGTGCTTGCATATGTGGTGTTTCTCCACAAAAGTGATTCCTAGTGTAGCTATATCATAAATGTAACAGATATAATGCAGAAACATCATAGGCTTGTATGTTGTTAAGAATAGGATTTAAAATCTTTCCAATGCTGAATCGATTCCTATCTTTGAATGAAATATTTAGTGATTTGAGTGTGGAAACTTTGCTTGTTTGTTATGGTGCTGATTGCTCATTGTTGTCTCCTTTAAAAAATATGTTATTTGCATTACCTCGAGCAAGCTTACCCAGCCATGATTCACAGGAAAATATATCTGGCAGCTGGAACTTTGATTATGGTAGATATTGGCCATTAAGGAAGGCCTTTAAAAATACATAAAAATAATAAATACTTTCAAAATAAATAAAAACAGTAAATACTTTAAAAATAAATAAAAATAAATATTAATTGTGCTATATAAACTCCCATTGTCTGGGTTATTCGTACATGATCTGATCTCAGGACAACAGCCTCTTGAGTAATGCTTACTCTAATTAGAGACAGTGCTGTCTGGTGGCTTGGTAAATTAACCTGAAATATTTGCATCTGTTGGTCTGTAGTTTAATGTAAGCTGTTTGTCACAAGTTAAATAATTTGCATTTGCTCAGATGGCCTCTCAAGTATTCAGTTCTTGAAGTCAGACCAAAATCATTAAAAAAAAAAAAAAAATCCATTCTCTTTTCTGTGCCCAAACCATCATTTCTCTCTCACCAGTGCAAGTGGCTAGGTAGGAATAATTAAAATTAAGTAACAGCTGCTATGCAGATGGTGATTTTTTGGTAAGTCCCCTCTCAGTGCTCTCTAGAAATAGTACCTGACAGACTACCATCCCCCAGGTCTGCTTTCTGTGTGGACTTTTGACTAAAACTTTGATCATGTCAGCTCACTGTGTTAAACCATAGATATCTGAATTAACTCAGGTGTACAGGCTCCATCCATCACCAAAGAAAGAGAGGTGCATCCAGAAAGTGACTCATCCCATCCAAAAATAAATATCTAAGATTGATGTGATGAATCATTTCTAGATATATCATCTTCCCTTCTCACTGAAGAGAGAACCTGGATGTGGTTAGGCATCTTGTTTTTAGGTTGTTAAAATTAATTGGAATATAATTTACCCTTAATGGTTAAAGATATCTCAACAGGCTCAAAAATCAGCCCCTCTGATAGTGTATAAGGCAAGTATTATCGTGCCTCTACATATGAGGTGATTAGTGGTAATATTTGATTTGTATGAATGGTAATGTAATGTCTTGTACAGTTTTTCTTCTATGTCTTGAAGTATACTCATTTCATATGACAGCTTAAACTATCTATGGCACTCACCCCTTTCTGTTCCCTTCTGCAGGACAGGGAATAAGGAGATGAGAGGTGAGATTTTGGCAGAAAACCTTTAGAAGTTTACGTCCTCAAATTGGAATGGCAAGCCCAACTTGCATGATGTAATGCAGGGGAGAGTAGAAATCAGTACCTAAAGAGTCCTATTGTGAGTTTTGACATTAGAGAGGCAGGATGAAAAAAAACTTTCCTTGATGCTTTCTGTGGTTATGCTGACAGAGATGGGCTTGAGTGTAGTCCTTGGTGTAGTATTAGTATAGTTTTGCCACATGTTCTCAATTGCCCATGTGTTTTGCTGATGGTGCCCGAGTTAGAGCAAGCCAAAAGGATAGGGGCTGAAGACTGCTGCTGTTTTCCCTAGTAGAATTTTTATGGAGAGGTTTTGGCTCTGTGAATTATTTCCTGTCTGGATGTGTCCATGCTTTCTCAGGGCTGCAGTTCGCTACTTGTCTGGAGACAATGATGGAGATACAGTGGCTTGCACAGGGCCACTGAGTTAATTCTCTATTTTGCGGGGCAGCCCAAAGCTTTGTAGCTAAGCTATGATACAATTAACTTTGTGGTCCCCTGCAAGCCATGGTGTCTCCATCACAACAGAGTTGTAGATCGCAGTGCAGGGACGCACAAGGATGTAGTTCCTGTGATGTTACAGTATCAGGGACTGATACTACATTATCAGAACTTTCCTCAGCTTTTTTCAGACAAGAAAAAATATTCTGCAAACCTGTACTTAATGGAAAATGTTGCAAATATTGCTCTTAAATATAGATGTAACACTTTACTGTATTTTTTAGTAGCAGTTGCTCTTCTATCTTAGTCATGTGTTCTGGTCATAGAGGAGGAATACAGCACCTTCAGGTAGCTCTGGTGATGGGAGTCTCATGATTACCTACAATGGACATGAAATGGAAGTACATATAACCTCGTGCCCTATAAATACTATTCTTAAGCGAATATCTGGAATGAAATTCACAACACTATTGCACGTTTATTTCTTGGCTCCATGACCAGTGGAGAGGGGGGAAGGGAAGGTGACATTTTTAGGTTTTAGATTTGGCCGTATTGTAGCACTTCTAAATCTTCTGTCAACAGTGGCGTGACGTTGCATTTGTTAAAAATGCATGACCTTTTTAAAAGTCCATCTGTTATATAAATAAAAATAATGCAGCCCTACATTTTTATGGTATGCTAATCCTGCATGGCCATGGTCTAATTATCAAATGATTTCATGCTACCCTGGTGGCAGGCAACATCCAGACCACTGAACACTTGCTATGGATCTCTTATTAAATCCCTCTTGCACAGTTTCATTCATAAATTTACCATGGCTTTTAAAATGAAATAGTTTGATGCTTATACAGCAATATCAAATAAGAGCAGTATATTTCCAGAATGTAGCAGCAATTTTTCAGATGCGCCACTTCATGCATGACTGAATAATTGGTGGCAAGCTCCATTATTGCTGCCTTTTACCTTGAGTGGAAGCCATGCCTCTGCTAGTGCATGCTAGTTGTGCTCAGCTACAAGATCTTCTGCATGTAACCTGTCTATACATTTGCAGGGCTTGGTTGTCCTACTCTCTACACCAAGCTTCATTTTGACAACAGGTGTCCTAAGCTAGGTATCAACACTCCTTATCCATACTGATTTCCCTGTTATGTTCATGTTAACACCAAGGTGCTGGGGTGCTCATGACTCTTGCCTCCTCTGGTATTCCTCTGGCACTACTCTGCGTCAACTCACAAGAAAGGACATGGTGTCATAAGGCTTTGTAAACATGTCAGAAAGCCAAAATCCAAAGAAAATTGTGGGTTTGTTGTAAATTTATAAAGTTGCTTGATGCAAGTGGCTAGTAGAAGTGCTTGCTTATCTCTATAAGGCAATTTTTAATCTTTGAATTCAATGCAAAGCAGGTATTCCCAAGTGACCATGCAATTAACTCAATAAACAATGGAATAATTAAAACCAGAATTGAGCTATTTGTTAAGATTTAGACTGAAATTTGCCCTAAACAACTTCATACCATCTGTGCCAACTTAGTGCCATCTGGTCTTTTATGAGATAAGATTTACAGCTTAGCAAGAAATCTTCCTGTTGTCTTGTGACTTGGAGTGCTCTGGTAATATCATCATCTCTGAGCTTTCACCATCCCCCAGCATGTATTCGATAGATCTATTTCTTTTGACCTGTAGCTTCAGCAAAGTACTGCTGGAGTGGAATTGAACAGAAATCTTTCTACCCTTTAGCGCAGGATTTGAGACCCAGTTAGCTGGACCAAGTCGTGGTGGTGACAAAGAGCCTGTAACATATTGAGGGCAGATCGAAGCACTGATGGTAGCAATTGTCACCAGTGTGCAGGTATCTGGGGGCTACAGGGGAAATGAAGGAGGGTGGAGAGAGACATGGCTTGTGATTGTGAATTTTGATTAATTTCCCATTCTTGCCACATCTTTTTCTTTTGCTTGATGAAAGTTTTGTCAGTTCCAGTACTTTCATATTCTAGTTCAAGCCACTTTGCACAAGCTTGTCTGAAAGCTGTGGCAATACAGGCAGTAATGAAAAAAGCTCCCAGTCCTCAAAGCAGCCTGTCTCATCACCACCAGCTTTCTCTGCTTTTGCGTGCCCCAAACCTGCCTCCTTTCCTCTTCTTCCTCTCACATTTCTGCAGATCCAGGTGATATATATGAGATACAAGATGGTGGTACAGTGTGGCTGAGCTGGGATTGCCTGAGCTGAAATGCAGAGAAATAACTATATTTAGTCAAGCTAGACGAATTTTTACAGGCTACAGGGACCACCTTTGGGCTCAGGCTGGTCCTTGCCGTGTTTCTGCTTCACAGTCTGTATGTATTAGAAACTCCCAGGTAGACTCCCCAGACATACGTGCATATTTATATCTTTTAATTATAGAGGCAAGCAAATAATTCTTTCAGCTGGGTTCTTCAATAGCATACATAGCAATCATAGAGAGGAATATGTCCATTACACTAAACTTCTGTCCATATTATTTGTTTATTAAAACTGTAAACTTCCAAATTTTTACAGGAGAGTTCTGGGTAAATTATTTGGGATGTGCTGTCACCAGCTCTAGCAAACAATAATAATGCATTGCGGGTTAATGGCTGTGCAGTTGAAATGTGTTACTTGCAAGAAGCAGCACCTGTGGCTAAATGAGCAGGTAACTGAAAAGAGTTTCACTTATTTGATGTTCTAATTCTACTTGAAGTGTAAATGCGTTGTCTGTGTACCTTATATAGAGGTAATGTGGTACTTGTGGCCAAGAAACAGCACACAGTGGTCACAGAGGGTTTATCTTTAAACTTGTTGAATATTCAGTTAAACCACCTTTCATTTTGTATATGTCTCTTTGTGCCAGTAGGTAAAATCAGGTAGTACTGTGTAATGTGTGTTTAGGGTTGGTTTGTTTTTTTGTTGGTTGGTTTTGTTTGTTTATTTGTTTTTCTTTTAATTCAAAGCACTGGCTACTAATCAGACTTACAGTTCGCTGACCTTGTCACAGCTCACTGCTGAGCTTTAGGATGTTAAGAATATTTTCCAAATGGCTAAATCTCATATTTAAAATTCTAATGTATTTTACATAACATAAAAAGGTTTTAGTACCAGAAAAATTCCATTTTCCTCAGTCCAGTTTCAGGTTCCTAACCTGATTTTCTGGGCTTAATCCTCTTCCTGTTGAAATCAATAAGTACATTGTAATATAATGATTCACGTTCAAGGTTCAACCATAGAAAATCAAGGCTACATGCTGATTTTACTGCCATTGTTGAAAGATGATCTCTTAAAGTGTGTAAAACCACAATAAACTCTTTAACTCTTTCAGACCTATTCTTTTTTGTCTCCTTTTTTTTTTTTTTCCTTCAGAGTCTAAACACTTTTAAATGAGTCTTNTTATATGCTGAGAGATGCTATTTAGATAGGAATATCTTCATGGTTTCAAATGCTCGACAATGAGGATCTTGATACGAGATGTCAGGAAAACCACAGTCTGTATGCCTTTACTGGTGTTTTACTATCATTTTATGTTTGCCACATGAAATATAAAGGTTCTTTAGAAAACTCTAACACTTTGATATCTGCAGGTGAAAAGATGTACAAGTTGGGATGGTTTTGTTCCTTATTTATGTCAGAACTACGATCATTCAGTTCAGTAATGCCATCTTCTGTCCTTAACTAATTCATGCTAAGTGAGACTGAAAGAATGTTAAAGCAAGTGCAGCATATTTTGTTGTTTTAATGTAAGACAATGTAATTAACAATATGGAAGTGTGGGATTTAATTTTTTTGACTCTTCGAGGGCAGTGGAAAAACCCCAGCTGATCCGACTTGTCAAAATGTAGTGGATGTGCTGTGAAAATCTGGGATGCCTGATTGTCGATTAACAGCCCGGCAGGATCTCCTGTGCTCTGCAAAGGCATCCTAGTTAAGAGAGTCCTGACTGATGCTCTAGCACTGCCGTGACTGCATCTCTCAAAAGGTGAATGTTTCAAAATAGCTTTAGGATATGCCTCAGGCTGTCTTCAAATGGCTCTTCTGTAAGTGATAAGCACCACATTTTCTGCTTTGCTGTCTCATGCAGATGCTATAACTACAGGTAAATTCTAAGGGTGAATTTTTGGTTTCAGTGTGAGGCAAACTGCGGGAGGGCTGGTCCATGTAGGTGCACATGTGAAGAATTTCTACAACTGCTCTCTACCAGAACTGAGCGTACAGGTCATAAACATCCTTACATCATGTGTCTCCTTCCTGGTAACAAAAGTCAATGAATATCCAATAGGTAGTTGCAAATACATGCATCTAAACTGTTACCTTCAGGCTGCTTGACATCCCAGTTGAACTAATCCTTTCTTCTCACCTCCAAAGCATCTAGGAAGGAAAAAAAAAAAAAAAACCAAACACAAATAATCTCTCTCTTCCTCACTCCACAAGACTTCCTGAAAAAACTAAACCCTTCCCGTTAGGTTTCTAGTCTCATTCAGGTACAGTGTTTTCCCCACAAGTGCTGAACTCTCATTTCCTTTTCTGGCTCTGGTGGAGGAAGTGCTGTGTTCCCAGCTGAGACACAGCCTTTTTCCATTCTCCAGGAGCAGGAGGGCATTCTGTTCCTTGTCCTGCTTTTGGGACCCCATAAGAAAACAGATATTTGGAAAGGGCTGTCTCTGCCAGCTGTTCCTTTTCTTGTCGAGAAAAACGTAAAAGTGAGTTTGCTTTCATGTGTTCCACCTGACAGAATTACTGTCTCTTGTTTCCTGAGATGTGTGTTTTTTCCAGCACAGAGGCTTGTAGAAAGCTGTAGACTGATCAGCCAATATTTCTAGCAGAAGTGGAATTATGTCTTTCTTTTGTAAGTGTACTGTACAGAAAAGGTCTGAAAATGTATGGTACAAAGTACACTTTGAGTATTCTTGTTGATTCCTGTTCAAATGTATCCATCCTAGTATAAGCTACTATTCTTTTTTTCTAATCATCTGACTGACCAGGAAAGGATTGTCAGGTTTCAGACAGTCTCCCCCCTATCCCCAGATGTTGGTTTGTACTACATCAGTAAGGATTAGAGGTTTTTTGTGGACAATGTTGATCCATGTTAGACCAATGATATCTCACTAAGACGAAAAAGGCCTAAGGTGGTAAAAATCAGAACAGGATTCTGCTTGATGTCCAGGTAGATGTGGTCTCTTCTGCTGGTAGAAGAAAAGGGTTGGCAGTTTTTGCAAAAGTGATGGGCACACGAACATCAGGTCAACAAATAGTGGTCCACACTTTTCCAGCAATGAGAAAAGTTAGATTTTTCTGTAGCATGTACTACAGTTGTGTTAATTTCTTACTCTCTGGTGGGAAAAACTGCTTGCTTTCTCGTTTGTTGTGTTATTGATTGCAATAGTTTTTGGTAATCTCTTAAGACTGAGATTTATGTGTACTCTGCAGACACTACAGACAAATTCAGATGCTGTGCGGGAGGACCGTAATAAAGTGAAAACAGACTGAGAATCTCAGAGGCACCTTTGCCATTTTATTTTCAAATATGCCTTGAAGCTCATTACATATTACTGCAACAAATAACAGTGGCTTGTGCTTCTTTCCAGGAATTCTTTTGTTGACAGATAGTGATTCTGGCTTGTTTGGTAACAGTGGAAGGAAGACTGTTTCAAGAAGCTGGTGTTGGTACTTTGCTTTCTGGACTAGAGCAAATTGACCTATTTTTAGACTGGTCTTGATGCAGCTGTGGGCTGCCAGCACACAGTTCAGGAATTTGTGTTGCATAGATTTCCCAGCAATATCTAACCTCTGACTTTTAGAAGTGTGATACAATATACATACTAGATAGAAATATCAAGTGATAATGCTGCTTAGATTTGGAGTGGAAGTTTTGGAAGAAAGAGGAACACTTCTTAGAAAGATGCCATAGCTTGTACTTACAAAAGCTTTGATGAATTAATATGCAGTGACATCCTTGCTTTTATTAGATAAGATCTTTAAACTTTCAAACGAGATGTACATAAATAGCTCAGAGCTGTTGATACCAAATGACGTGAACAGAAAGGTGGCCTAAAAATTAAACACAGGATTATCTGGATCTAGAATGTGTGTGGCTGCAGGCATAACCAATGCCTACCAAACCATAACCAAATAGCATCATGCCACTGAATGTGGAGGGTCAGAGTGCTTTATGAGGGCAGCAGAATGTTGAAAACCACTTCAGAGGGCTTTTTCCATTGGTAAGAAAATGAGTTGTTTTTTTTTTTAATAAAAAGCTATTCATAGTATTTGCCTTGACAGCTGTTACCTAATTTCTGAGTTCACTGAGAATATTGCTAGTGAGTCTCCCTAAACAAATCCTTCATTTGTCTCTCTCTTGGTTCTACACATGAGATCCTAGCTATCTTGAAACAAAAATATGACTTAGAATGTACACTAAGAGGGATGCTTCTAAGGTAAATGGGCATTCAATTTTACAGCTTACAGAAGTATTGGAAGACGCAGGGGAAACTTCTAAAATGTCTTGGGAATCACCATCAAACAAGTGCTGCCACATGGGCTCAAGGCCTGTAGGTTCACGGTGCCTTCTGCTGTTTTGGCAGGTCATTTGCTTGGTGCACATTAGTTTAGTATCTGGGAACTGCAGTGGAAGGAAACGTTGCTCCTTGTCTAGTCCTAAACCATGTGCTGAAGCCTCAAGGTAGCTAGTTAACTTTTAGTGACTCAGTATGACTGAGTATACTGCCTCAGGCCTGTTAAACATGCTGGATGGCATGTCAAATGGAATGCTGTGGCAGCTGGGCAGCTGTGCTTAAGACAGCAATTCTTCAAAATGATTTTGAGTAAACTGTTATTTGCCACAGTGTTTTTTAGTATTTTTTTATTTGTACGTTATCTCTGATGGTCTGCTTGATGTGTGTTTACAAACCTTTTAATTGGCATACAGTAACAAATGAAGAGGTGGAGAATGCATGAAACTTCTGCTTGAGTCCTATCTGAAGTTAGAATGAAGACACATTTTTAGTCAGCATGGTCAATTTTATAACATAAAACATAACTCCTCTCTCTGAGGAGACCCATTAAACTTCCTTTCTATTTTTGTTTTCTAGTTTAGCTTCAGAGAGATGTTTTGTAGAACATGTGTTTGCCTGTGCTAAATACATAAACTTCTAGTTTACTGGAAATGGATAGGGCTTCTCTGAGGCTCTTATTTGTAGTAGCAGAGAGTTTTCCGTAGTGTCAAATGCAGGTATTGGCTTAGCACAGGAGTCAGTGGGAGGTGCACTGATCTCAGACAGAGGGAGATGGAATGTTTTTGTGTGAAGCATATGTGGAAACCTCTTTATTAAAAATGTTTGCAGTAATGGAAAACTTTAAAGAAGAAAACAAAAAACAAACAAACAAACAAAAACCCCAGAATGCTGTTATGTCTTAAAGGTCCATATAGATATGTCTTCATTATTGATTAGACTTGTGAAAAGTTGGTAATCTCATGGGACCTGTATCAATGGCTTTGTTTTTGCCTATCTTTTGACTAATTCCTCACCTGATGCTGAACAGCAATCAGTTGATGGCAGTGCTTGCTGCCTGCATTTAGATGTATTTCTGTAGTTATGCTGTTGAAGTGATGTGCTTACAGATTTACTCTTGGAAATGTTTCTTTGGATTGTTTTTGGCTTTAATGATATTCCTTCTACTCTTGTAATTCCTCCTGTAAATAGCAAAATTAAGTATGCTGAGAGGCAAGACTGATGCTTGGCATAATTACTAGAGATTGCTCAATATAAGGGTGGTGGAAGACCACTGAGAGGTTACTGCAGCAGGACCAAATTATGAAAATGTGGCAAAGGGGGTGCTAGGGACCAGCCTGTGAGTGTAGACTGATGGACCAACTGAAAAAAAATGTTACCAGAAGAAATTACTGGTGAAGTAAACAGTCTGAGTTTATAAACACTTCTAGTAAATAAGAGGTTAATAACTCTGTTTATAGTAAGAAAAGACCACTGCCCTAGGATACACACACTTCACTGTACCCAGATAATCCCTGGAGCAAGGAGGTTTAAGGTAATTTGTGATGCAGCTGTCTTTTTCTGGAATATGAGCAATTTCTCCTGCATATGGTCAGCTGCAAGAACAAATGTCTATAGCAAATGAAAAAACAAGATGTTCAACCACAGCCTTCTGCACTTGGAAGAGAGGCACGTGAGCTGGGCTGTTCCTCCTGTCTGAGTCAATGCTACAGCACGAAAGGGTTTAGTGTGCGGCTTATGGCCAAGTGGAAGCAACGTGCCAGTGGTGAGGGAGGAATGCTGGTGATAGAAACCCAACTGATTGACATACAGTGGGTATAAAGTCATAGTAAATCTATTGTTTCACCAGAAGGAAGCAGGATTAGAAAATGTATAATTATTACAACTCTCTGCTGTACAGCATCAAGTAACGGTCCCTCTCCCATTGCTGGTGTGGGTCATACTTGCATTAATCTCACCAAAGCCCGTACTTGGGCAAAGTCTTCATATGGCCTTTGTTGTCCAAGCCATAGTCATGGGGGTGTTTTACTCAAGAAACACATTTATGGCATTGCAGATTTTAGCTCAGTAGTTTTAAGGAAATACTTTTTCTGTTGTGATGTTGCAGGGACCCACCACAATGCAAGTGGCAAGCTTAAAAATTTTACAATTACTATCTGGGAAATGATTCTCAATAAAATTATCAAATCTATGTAAGTAATAGGAGTAAAATCCAATTCTCTGATACAGATATCTTTTATCCACGAAGAAGTAAAAATGAAAATGGAAAAGAATGTCATGAATATTCTAGTTAGAGGCCAAGCTCCTGGTCTAAGCCGAAGGAAAAAACTGCATTTTATAGAAGTCTGAGTGGCCTGAAGATGGCTGATGGGCAAATGGTATAAGCAACTACAACTTCAGTGCCTTACTGACAAAATAATTGAGTTACCCACGTAGGCTGGATTTTCTGAACAGCTCTTAGTTGATGCAAATCTGTTTCACTATTGTATTGCATGTTGACCTTAATGCAGCCCCACTTATCTTGCAAGATGGGCATTGAGTGTGTGTGACTCTGGGCACAGGACATCCAAATGTCATACAGAGATCTGCATAGTCATAAAGCATGTTTCTGCGTCCAGAGCAGACACAAGGAAGAGAAACCCCAAGGAATTTCTGATTAAGCAGGAGGCACAGAATTCTCTAAAACAGTTTCAGAGCTTTTTCCTTGAAGTTAATGGCTTCAAGTTGCTCCAGGGATGGTTTTAGATTGAATATTAGGAAATATTTATTTACTGAAAGGGTGGCTAGGCATTGGAACAGGCTGCCCAGGAAGGTTGTGGAGTCACCGTCACTAAAGATGTCCAAAATTGGTTATTCTAATAGGCACAAAATCCTTGAAGTGAACGAAATGGCAAAAAGCAGTTACGAGAAACTAGAAATTACCATAATTCATCTCTGGGACTTTGAAGGCAGCTAAGCCCTGCTGAGGTGATGCTGGGAAGGGTTAACTCAGCAGCAGCTGGCCACCAGTGCTTGGTCCTTATCTCAGTCTTATCCTCTGCTATTAACTGGCCACAATTACGGACCGTATCGGTTACTGCCATCTGTTTTTTCGTGAGGCGTTGGTCGGATTGTGGCCAGCAAAGGGGATTAGGGGGAGAAAGGGAGAAATGACAAAGCGCTTCTGGGGCGCTGCAGTGGGGTCCCGCGTGCGGCTAGTGCCGCCATCGTCCCCGACAGCTGCAGGGAATTAAGCGTAAAGATAAACTGTGAAGGCTGTGTCAAAGCTGCTGTGAAGGAAATGCATTTCTGCCTCCAGTTGTAATGCAGGAGTTGTGCATAGAGAATTAAAGTGGAAAGCAACGGTAGTTGGTGGTCAGGTGTGTTTTGGGTGATTTTTGGTTTCCATTGTGGATCATTAAAGCTGAGGGTCAAACTTCATCAACCACAAGAAAACAGCAACAAAGAGAGCATACTGGACAGTGTTGAACAGGACAGAAAGCCAACATCAAGCTGTTGACTATAGTGCCCCTTCATTGCTTATTTTTAAGGCGGTGATTGCCATCTGGGCTTTTGCTAAAACGAAACAAAACCAAAAGGCATGTAAATTTGAGATTCCTTCACGATCACCAAAGGATGTGCCCAAGGAAAGCAGTATATTTCAGCCCTGATTATCAATACTTCGGAGAGCAATGAGGCTTCTCACGAATATTAATTTATGCACTGCTATTTTTCTAAACTTTCCAAAATATCAAGCCATCTTGCAGTAATGCAAGAAAAAAGTTTTCAGCATGATATCAGGGATTCAAGAATCATTATGGGTCAACAGCTGTACTTTGATTCCAAGTTTTACTAAGATCAGATTAATTAAATTATTCAAAATATGATACACTGCCAAAACAAGACTCTCTGGAGTTTATTACTTTGGGTAAATTAAATTAAGGACAATACAGATATTCATGTTGGAAAAGTAATGCTTAACTAATGTTTAATATAATTTCTTAATTTTTAATTAATATGTAACAGTTCTAAGGATTAATGTCAATAGAAGAACAAAACTCATTCTTTGTAACACACAAGTTAGAGGATAACTAGAGGTGCACTCTACTTGGTAATGCTACTCTTCTCTCTCTTGAGTAATAGACTTCAGTAACAAATTGAAGAGAAAAAACATGTTGCAATGCTTTTTCATTATTTCGGGTCAATTGCTTTTTTGACCAAGCAATGCTGTTCTGATGTTCTTCACTTGATCTTTGCTCTAGATTAAGGGTATCTGGTTTAATATTTTGAGGTTATTTTCTGCTGCATAGGACTAGCCTCACTTACTGTGAACAAGTAAAATTAAGCTGATGTTGCAAATGAATCACGTTAATCTGAGATGTAATAAGCTGCTTTTTCTTTATTTAAGCTTGAATCTGACAGCAGGACCAATGAAGTTATATGGCATCTCTTTGTTCATAGGGTGAAATCAAGCAACATCTAATAATGCTTTATGCAAATATGGTGACCACAGGTCTTTCTGGATACTCTTAAAGCTTCTCACACATGTACTTTTCCTGGGTAGTGGCACTTAACAAGTCCTCTCTTCTTTCAGTCACCAGAAGAGACCTCAGGAGCTCAGGTCCTCTTACCTGCTGTGGTGCCTGCAGCGTCCTGGTGCTCTTCTGCCCTACAAACGCCAGTTTAAACTCAGCGGCAGATGATGATCGTCCAAGGTATGTGGTTGTCCGAAGGGCTACTGGCAGTGGTCTGTGGACAAGAGAACTTCGTATTAGAGTCCTGGCAGCTTGTGCCAGGACCTGGTGCAAACCTCTTTGATGTCTCACCTCTGCCACGCAGTGGTGGCTTGAGATCGGTGCTGGACTTGCTTGCCTGCACTGTTTTTAACTAATGCAGTAACCTCTTAGGCCTTCACATTAGCTCCTCTCCTTACCTCTCTACTATTCCAGGTAGTTTCTGTAATAAATGTTTTTAGGTTGTACAATGAAGTTATTGCTATTCGTATGCCCAAAGGGGATGCAAAGTAGCTCAACATTCATTTACAAATGTTCAGATAGGTGGAGAGTAGCAGTTCATACCTTCATGTATAAGTGAAAGACTGTTTTGATTAGGTGCTCTTGGGTTTGACTTGACTACCTTTATCTATGTCAACTAACATGCAGTCTTCAGACTTGTGTTACAAACTTTGTGCCAAACAAAAATTTTCAGAAACTTCTGATTAAAAAATCAGTCTGTGCTTTGGGAAGATGCTAGCCTCTGGCAGAAGTTGGTTGTATTTGTCACATATTCCCAGGGATAGGTGACTGGCTCAGCTGTGGCGTGACCAGCTTCACAGAGCACAGGAGTAGTCTTCCTCAGCAGACCGTGGCCTGTATTTGGGGAGTACCTGCAGGGGTCAGCTACAGAGTGGGATAGTGGAGGTCAGGTCATGGCAAAGCTGTTTTGGCTGTTAAGGCAGTGTGCTGAGCCCCCTCCTGGACGGCAGGGTGGATATGAAGATATAGCATAGTGTGGCAGACCCCTGATGAGCATCAAATATGAAGCAGCTGGTGGTCCAGGTCACAGGAGCCAGGCTGTGTTGTTGCTGCTTACTAGCCATGGGGCAGAACTAATGAATGCCCGTGCTATTTTGTGGGTGGCAGTGCCTTGCAGCCAGAGCCTTACAGGTAGTGCAGCAGGGTGGAAATGATTTGTGAGTGACCAAAAAGTTCATGGCTATCACTAGTTTCCCTAATGAGATGTCTTGTAACTTCGTGTGGTGTAAATGGGACTACAACTGCCCAAAGTGTGTGATAGCAACATGTGGAGGAAATTTGCAATGGGAAACATGTCATGTGGTGTCATTCACGATGATTTATCTGTACTGTTACATCCCCCTGGTCCTGTAGCAATAGAGAAGAGTAGATTTTCTTGCAGTTAATATCAAATCACAGCAGGTGCTATGGACCTGACTGCAGTTTGAACTGCAATAGGCCATGCAGGTGGTGGGGAGAGGTATACTGAGGGTGAAAAAATGGGAGCTGAAATAATGTTACTGATTTGCTTTTCTTGGGAAGGTCCCATAGGGCAAGAAACCGTTTTCCTTAGCCTATCTCAGCATGAGTCTTGCAAGAGAGCTGCAGCCTTAGAGTAGACATAGAACTGGATGACTGCTGTGGGTCCACGTGGGTCAGGGAGGAAACATCCGTGTTTAACAAGGCATTCAGTGCTAGCCAGACTCCTTCAGCTGTAAGGAAAGATCAGTACTTTTACAAGTCAGAGACCATGAAATGTGATATCTTGTTGCCCTAGCAAAGATATCTGGTTACTTTTCCAGAAGATGACATGGGCTGGTGTTGCACTTTGCTAGATAGATGGGGCTGAGGCTGACTGGCTTTTTTTTTTTTTATCCCTGCCTCCCCCCTCTTTCATGCTCCACAAAATTGCTTAATGCCTTTTGACTAGGGGGAATCACTTCTGAAATGCAGGAGATGTACGGTTGCACACTGAAACCAATGGATTTATTTTCAATTTCTCCTCCAGCCATAGGGCACTTCAGAGTATCATCTTAACGAGTAGTAGTAAAAGTGACCTAATTTATTTTCTTATCCTTGCATCCTATGGCAAAGCACAGGGAACCTGTACGTTTCTAGAATTGATCCTGATCATAGCTTACAGACTGTATTTAGCACTGCTTCTAAGACTACCTGCCCCTAACAACACAGCCATCTGGCATTTCTGTGTGGTGTATGGGAAATAACATTTCTTGCTGGTGGTGCTTTGGCACAAAATTACACTTGAAGTAACACATCCGGTACTCCTGGTTTTATCCAGAAAATAGCCTAGGGATACAAACCCAGAAACAGTTCATAGTAAATGCCATCTATGACCAGATGGCATAAATCCCCTCCATGCTCCATGAAGTGCTTCTTCCAGCCAGTGGTACAGACCAAAGCATTTCTGAAGGTCTGAAGAAGGGGAAAGAGGCAGTGGTGCAGCAGGAAGAGCTGTTGAATGTGCAGTGGTCAAGTCCTCGTCCTGGAGCAAGACTTTACACTGAAATTTGATATATAAGGATGGGACTGAAAACACTTCATGGCGACTTTTGCCCTTGAAGGAAAAATATGAAACAAGAGCAAGAAGTTACTAGCCTTTCTTGACGACTGGGACAGCAGAGAATTACTTAAGACTTCAGGTGGAGAAACATTTATTATATATATTAGCCTTTCTAAACAGATCTCAAAGATCTAAACAGATCTCAAAAGCTGTGACAGACTTAGCACCTTAAGGAATAGTTAACATACAGCAATGTGAAAATGTATGGGGGGTTGTGAGGTTTAAGGTTTTTTTCTCCTGAAATCTGGCATTGTTTGCAATTGGAATTTGGGGAAGATGAACAGTGCTAGCTGGTGGTGAAGCCCCTGGCCAGAGGTGAATATCAACTTTTAAAATGGCAAATCCATCCATTAGAATCAGCAAATGATCACTATTATAAAAGCCTGTTTTGTGAATGCTGCAGGGAAAATTGGTGCTGAGTTACCTCTCCCCAGGACAGGCAAGTGAACTTAACAACAGATGCCAGTCCTAACTAAAGCATTGGCTCTGTGTAGGTGATGTCATACAGCTGCTTGGTGTGGAAACAGCTAAGGTACAACATAGACTGAAAAAGCTGCAAAGATCCTGGATTTATGGGGCTTTCACTACATGATGGGTTAGAATAACGCTTGCAGCACCAGAGGAGAAACTTCATTAAATGTATTTGGCTGCAGAATGCTCTTCTAGATCATGACAATGCAGCTTTACCTTAGAGTTGCTGTAGGGTGCCATTAAAATGGGTCATACATAACTGCACATGCTATTATTTCTAGATGTCTTACATAATCCAGTGCAGTGGTACAGCGGTGTCCTAAGGGTTCTAAAATTCCTCACTGAACAGACCTTCTCAGATCAAGAGAAGCAGCTCTTGGCAAAAACACTAGCAAGTTAACGGCAAAGAGCGAGATGTTTACTCATTTTAGTTCAGTTAATTATTCAATTAAACATACAGCCATGAATTCTAGGCCATGCAGGACACCTTTAAAACCTTTTTCATCTTCCCAATATTTTAGAGCTGTTGAGAACAAAGACTATTTCTAAAATGCAGTTTAGAATATTTCCTGGTTTCATAGTACTTGATCTGTTTTTGCTCATAGAGGCTTTCTTGTTACGAGGTTGGCATAATAAATTATTTCTATCTATAATCCTGTTGCAAGTGTTCTATGAAACGAAGAACAAGTAGAAAGTTGCGGGGTAGTCCTCAAAAGGAAAAGCAGATGGTTAATGCCCCACCTCTTATGAGAGACTGTGCTTCCCTCTGCATTCTTGAAAAGCAGGAACTGCTAGAAACTCACAAACAAATAAAAGCCAAAACCAAACACAGCCCAAAAGTATGAGTGTAGGATTCAGTGGCAAGACATTGCTCATCTGGAGTTGAAGCATTTGCTTGCCCAGACAAGTGAAGTGCTGGGAATCTGCTAGGGTTTGAGCAGTGAGTCTCTGCCACTAACATCATTATTTATAGTGTAGCACAGGCAAAGTGACTTACTCCAACAGACACCAAATAGGTGAGTAATATTTTTACACTCTGATGTTTCACTGGAAAGTAACCAAAGAGGACTTGCATTAGTCATGGCGTAAGCAGTTTAAAAAAGTAATCCTTCAACTCTTTTCTCTATTTCATCACTTATATAAGCAACACATTTGTGTGGATAGAGTTATAGGATTTTCCTTCTAAAGATGTCACATAACTTTCAAAGACCTCAGTGTTCAGCTTAACAGCTGCTCTTGCTTTTTTTAAACAGGGCTTCTTCATTCATAAGAAATGTAAGGAAAGTGTGTCTGTATAATGTCTGGCAAAGAGGTCCCCTGATCTCTTGCTGGAGAGGTAGGAGCTATCATTATTTAGGAATACTTTTACGTTTTGAGGAAGGGCTTTTTCCTTTTTTTCTCTGTGATCTTTTGAAGTGCACTTATTCATTGCTCCTTCATTAAATGTGGAAGTCCAAAAGTATTACACACAGCACATGGAAAGCAAAATGACCATTTACTATTGTGATGAACACTTACCTTTGGAGCTGTGCACTCAGCTTTTCTTCTGGCATAATTTTTGCATTTGCCTTTAGCACCTGAATGTGATGGGGAAGGTAAATGCTAAGCATTACAGGTGTGCTCTTCTACACAAGTTGTAAGTGGCAGTTAAAGTCTACTCCATGTTGATAGATGCGACTAGCTTTCTCTCCTGTTCTGACCTGTACTTTTAACATGCTGGCCAAATATCTGTTGAGCTCTGGAAATAGCACTGCTTCTCCATCACATGCCAAGATATGCCTGGTCCATTTTTTTTCTTGTATTATTATTTTTAAAACTGGGAATAGTAGCACAAAAAGACACAATTTGGTGAAATTATTTCTGCATCTTGTGGCTAGGGCTATGTTTAAGAGTGAATGCTCCACTACTGCTTTGCTATGGTTCTGTGTTTTTCAGTGGATTTCTGACAACTTACCCTAGCAAAGGGCCTGCCCTTTCCTCCACAACTATCAAATTACGTTGACCAAGCATTCTGCTTGCAACAGGAAAAGTGCAGCAAATTATGATTAGTAACATCAGCTGAATACAATCTCTGAAAAAAGCTTCAGTTGTATTTTTACATGACTGATTAACAATGAGCAAGAAATGCAGTTAATCTGATATTTTGGTATATCTATCTGTTAAGGACATTAGTAGGCTGGGACAGAATGTAAAGATTACTTGCAGTATTCAGCAAGTACTGAGTGTACAAATAACGCATGACACAGGGGGCTAAAAATGTGTGTGAAATCAGGAAGAATTAAGTTGGAGAAGATGCTGGAGTAAAGGACCAGGTGTTAAAAAGAAAATCAAGAAAGCCTGACTTGGTTCTGTGCCTGCCTTGGGCTTGAGGTTGCCTATTCTTAAAGCTCATAGCCCAGCACTTCTGACATGGGCAAAGTGTGAAGAAGCTTAGAGCAGAGGAGTTGGGAGAGGGTACTGGGGACAGGAGCTGCCCTTCTGGCCCCACACCAAGGAGAAGAAGTCCTTCAGAGTGCTGGGGCCCTGGTCACCTCGTTTTTCTCTGTCTTTAGGCAGAGAGGAGGCAACCCACTTTCCTGGCTTTTTGGAAATGCTATTGATTAAAGGGTTAAAAGTCTGTTGTTTTGGGACACTTAGTTGCTGGATTTATCATGTATCATGATAACTTTTGCTCTTGGTCATCTTTTCAACTGTAGTATGGTTTTCTGTTTCTGCAGTAGTTAATAAAAATAAACAAGATTGTGGCTAACCTGGACTGCCCATGATTGTACTGTCTGTGGCTTCCCTGGGAGAGGAAAATTATTAGTGCAGACTCATTAGATGTCAGTTTTAAACACTTTTTTAACAGAGGGGGTTTCACTGCTTGCATGAGACAATGAAGATAATATCAGGAATAATTATGGATGTTATTCTTCTTTTCTCTATGGTTTTAGTTGAGCTGAATTTCTCCAGACAGAATTCTGTATGTTTTAGGGTTTGACTAAAGCCAGATCAGTGAGGCACTTTGGTCATAGCTTTTGTGTCAGAAAATGAGGGACTGTATACTTACCTGTATTTACTGGGAGAGTGTGATCTCCCTCCTGTGTCTTCTGCTGCAGTGTATCAATTAGCCACCAAAACTGCCTATTACATGTTGTTATGTGGGCTGCTTTTGTATATGCAATGGTGGGTCTTAGAATAGAGGCAAGAAAACTCATCCACCACACAATTCTCAAGCAATAGATAAAACTCTGTGTAGATGTTGCTGTGGATGTATTTTGGTTTGGGTTTTTTTGTTAATAGCAAGCTGTAACACAGAGATCTTAATTTCCACCGGCCTACAACTCAAGAGCCATTTCTAGATTTTTTGTTTTAAAGCCTGTGGGAGGGTTTTTCAATACTTCTTCTTCTTCTTCTTTTTTTTTTTTTTTTTTTTTTTTTTTTTTTTAGGTTTAGGTATTTCAGCTATGACAGGACTGAATTTCATGCTCCTCTAGTATCAGAAACTATTACTTAAAATAGTTCTACCCTGCTGTGGGCCAAGCTGGTTTCCTTTACGCTGCATTGGGCTGCTGGTTGCTGGGAGAAGGGCAGTGCAGGGGCATGCCTGAGCTCCTCAGGAAAAATCCACTCAAATAACCATCTGCAGATGAAAGTTAAGCATTACTCTTCAGTTGCTTAACCTTTAATAGCACCTCTGGTAGTGCCTTTGTCAGAGACAGCCACATGCTTTCCGCTAAACTTTCCTGGCTATGTATCTCTAGACAAAGCAGCCCCTGATACGTATTTACCATGTTCCTTTCACCTTTTTGCTTAAATAGTCCACAGTGCTTCCATATGTGTGCTTGTGTAACTTGGTATGGCAAAATGTCCTCTGGAGCAGGTTGTTTGGTGAATTGTCACATGTTCACGCACCTCAGCAGAACTCAAGTGATTTCTGCATTCAGAGGCTCTGCTTTAGTGCTGCTGGACGTTACATTAGCAGACATTGGTACAGTGTACTTGCCTAAGTGTGCGGGCCTGTCTCTGCTGTTCTTCCAAGCAAGACTCTTTCTTCCCTAGAAAGATTGTCCTCTAACGTGCATGCTGGAAAGGCTGCGCTAGAAATGAAATGTGGATGTGGGCACAGCCTGTCAATTTTGGCATGCATATGCTATTCACAAGTACTGACTTTGGAGACAAGGCTCTGGCTTTCAATGCATCTTAAAATTTTGCTACTTTTATTTCTCTACCACCAAAATATTCTGTGTATTGTCAGACAGAAGTGAGAAAGCAGGAAGCAGACCACTGAGAAAAGGAAGGTAAGTAGTAGAAAAGAGAAAGTGAATGAGAATTTGGAGGTGTTCAGACCTGAGCAATACTCACAGTATTGTATTTAAATCCTGTGCATGTAACTGATGAGGAAAAAAAAGTGATGGCTTTATCCAACTTCAAGAGGACTAAAGTATCTTAACACTTCTTATGCAGATTTGTTAGGAAGTGTTTAGTGACACTATGGAACTGCCACAAAATTAATGGATGATAGTAAAGCATTTCCACTATGTAAATGACTATCTACACACCAAGAGAATAGCAACAAAACTTTTAAGTGTTTTTTACATGTAAAGAAGCAGTTACTCTTGTCTGCAGTATTGACGTTACTTTGAGCCTAAATATGTTTAAGAAGCTGAGCAGTGATAAAGACAGCTTGTAAAAGTGCCAAGGTGCTATAAAAGAGCAGCATCATAATTCATATGTAAGATCGTGTATGTGTAACATTCAGAATTTAGTAATTTTAATTATCAGAAGTGTTTTGTGGTCTAGAGATTGTAAAAGAGAGTGAAATCAATGGAAAGATTACAATAAACTGCAGCAACTTACAGGAATGACAAGTAGTTTCTTGGCTGAGCTAGAGTCCAGAAGGTGAAAACATTGGATATGTGACACCACCATGCTCGCAGAATAGAAACTGTTACAATCCAGTAGCTTCTTCGTTACTGTGATTACTTAGAAATGCAGACAGATAGAAAACCTGTGGTCTTCTTATATCTAGACTTCTCAGGAAGGCCTAAAGAACATGTCTTAAACTGAGGAATATTCTACCACTCTGCCTTCTTGCAATAAGCACTGCTTCAGACACATATTAAATGTCCACAAGGTGGTCATGCACTGTGAGAGAAGACAAGCAGTTTGATATGGAAAAGAGGCCTGAGTACAAGATCACTTTTGGGCATGGGCAATGGGTGGGTTTACTGTGTAGTATCAGACATTTCCATATCACACTTTGTATATTGTGGTTTCCTATTTTTGTTAAATGAGTTTGCCTCTTGTCATCGAGATTCTTGCACATATTTTGAGTTTGGTACAAGGGCTGTGAGTACTGGGATAATGGGTATTAAAGGAATTGGTTTTGGAGCATTCAGACTCAACTGGAATTAAAATAGCCTTCTAGTGAGAGAGTTGGTCTCTGAAGCACAGCATGCCTGGCACTGACATTGGCTGTGACGGTGCTTCTGTCTAATTCTTCACACAGTCTTTCTGACTTACGACTTTTTCTGTATTGAACTTTGTCTGAGGATGGAAAAATAAAGCTTTGTTGTGAAGGTGATTGCACGACCACATAGAGCAGTGGTTTCAGCATGCTGCTAGTGGGCTCAATGAAGAGAGAAAATCTTCAAGTAATGTTTGCTGCTGTGGTTGGTGACATTATCAAATTTCCCAGTTCAAATACCTTTGAGAGGAGCAAGCCTTCAGTTTTTCTTTATAGGATCATTTAATGAGTCATTATTTACTTCTGTCACATAGCAATATGGGACTTCATTTCTGGGAAAAAAAATTTTAACTCTGCCAAGGCTGTTGCTGAACAGAAGCCACATATTTCCCATAACAAAGTTTGATGTGGAAATTCCAGATATAACTTCTGTCACAATTTTATATTTTTCACTGCCCTCCTGAGGGACAACAGCTCATTTCAGACAAATTCTGCTCAGTAATGAGCTTGAAAGCTGTTTCAGCATGGAAAAGGGAAATTAACAATATGGGAGAAGTACCATTAAAAAGTAAGAAAGTAAAGCTGGGAACAATTCAGTTTGGGTTATGGCAGCAGGAATTTTAGGATGACTGGATGTACTGTCTGTGGGGAGCCTGTGTATTCCTGCCCTCCTGTCATGGAATGAAACAGGATTTGCTCCCAGACTGCTGTCTTGGGGTACAGTTGTATCCTAAGCCAAGTTCAACCCTTTAAGACAAGTTGTTTCGAGCATCTGCATTTGCTGTTCTCCTAATGGGGTTTGGAGAGTGGCATGGGAAGAAATTTGCTCTTGTTTGCTTTAATCTTCACTGGTCCCTTGCTGCCACATAGGATGGGTTTTGTTTTGAGTGTTTGAGGATTTAAATTTTCTTTCAGTTGAATAACAAAGCAAACAAATGAAGCAAGTTTATTGGGTGCTTTCCAGCTTAATAAAATGGGGTAGATCATATTGTGCCCTGCCACATGAGTGATGGGAGACAAATGTTCCTGTTGTCTTAGTCATACCACACGTCAGGCCAAAAGGAGATCCATCTATCTTCTTGGGCAAGAGTAATTTCTAACTCTCATTGTTTAGAAGGTGCTCTTGCAAGCCTGAAATGCCAGGAGAAATATGCAAAGGAAAAAGTGAGAAGTTTTCTCCAGACAAGCCCAGTTTACTACAGTGGCTTAGGAACAAATAGGGAGAGATTTTTGACACCGTGTTGGTATGCGAGGTTTGCCTCTGTACCCTTCTCGGTTGTGAACTTGGTAGGAACTGCACATATACAAACTAGCTCTTTATAGCAGATGGGGACCTGGCACTGCAGTCATGTAGGAATAAATAGAGGCAACTTCAGCAAAGCTGCTGTGATTTATGACAGTCAGAGGCTTGGCCAAGGTGTCAGGCTAAAATGTTGACAGGAGGAAGTCTCTGACTTTTATTTTCAAAGGTTCTGCTGCTCTGTATTCATGTTGGGACTGAGTGCTTTTCTTTTTCTCCTCTCTCCTCTCCTGATGTGGCTGTACATTTTTCTTGTCTTTTGGAATTGCATCAAATTAAATCAAAGCAGAGAGGTTGGAGTTTTGGTTGCTGGGTTTTTGGTGTGGGGTTTTTTTTGGTTGGTTTGTTGTTAGTTTTTGTTTTTGTTTTTTCCCCTGACTTTGTTTTCATCCTGAATGTCAACTCCAGTAGAAGTACAAGAAGTTCTGGCTCAACTCCCAGGGTGTGAACTAACAGTAGCCTGTTCATAGGATGTCTTTCTCTTAATCAACATATGTAATTGATACCTTGCAGTGCAAGACTACAAGAAACTTACAGCACCTTTCTTTAAAATAGAGCCAGACAAGCAGTCGGAAATCTTTTAATGTGAGCTTTTGGATTGCTTGGCTGAAAGCTTGGGGTTTACCTGTGGCATCAGCTCTGTTAGCAGTTACCACTGGTGCTGTACAAAGCCTCACATTAAAAATAAGGAATAAGAATCACTTTTCAGCAAGTGAGATTGGTAACTTCAATTCTTGATATGCTTAAAGGGATGCCTCTCAGCCAAAAACTACAGTTCACAAGTGTCATCGAGAAATCTTGACTGTTTGCCCAAATCCCATTATCATTCAGGAAGTTTGTGATGAGTAGATTTACGCCCTAATATGCAAAGCATAGGAAAGTATGTGAGAATACCCACCTTTTATGGCATGGCATTTGCTGGCAATATTGGCCTGGTTGTAACAGACAAGATTAAAGGATTAGGAAGTAAGACAGATGACAAACTGCTGCTGCTAAAGTTATAGTTTGCCAGGATATTGATTACAGTGATTTTTTTTTTTAAGCCTTCAGAACAACATTGTATATCCTTATTTCTATTTTAGCTTGTAGATGTATATCTGTATTATAAGTGGAGACTTTATTTAATAAGAAATGTGAAGCCTGTTTTTCCTGAGATGCAATCAGTTTGCTCCAGTTCTGCAGCTATCTACATGCATTTGGTTCATTTTCTTCCTTCTTATACAGGTTGCTTTATAAAGAGCGATTCACATTTTTGGCAGTGTTAAGGCAAGTAGGGAAACTCGTGTTGAAGTCTGTTCTTAGACTGGCTCAAGAGAAAACTTCATAGAATCTTATTGTGGACTGGTTTGAGTTGGAAGGGACCTTAAAGATCATGTAGTTCAAAACAACTTGCCATGGGCAGTCCTCTATGACTAAGACCAGGCTGCTCAAGGCTCTAACATGGCCTTGAACACCTCCAGAGAAGGGATATCCACAACCTCCCTAGGCATCCTGTTCCAGTGTCTCACCCCCCTCACTGTAAAGAATTTCTTTCTAATATCTGGCCTACCCTCTTCTAGCTTAAATCCATTCACCCTCATACTATCACTACAAACCCTTGTAAAAAGTCCCTCCTCAGCTTTCTTGTAGGCCTCCTTCAGGTACTTCAATCTCCTTCAGAGGATACTGGCCATACCCGACACTACTGACCTGCCACCCAGTTTTTTCTCTGGAAGGTGTTCCAGAGCAGAGCCCTAAGGCTTATTCTTCACATCCACTGCCCCAGGTCAGAATCCAATTTAACACCTCCAATTAAACAACAGAAGAATTCAGCAGTTTTTAAAATTAGCAAGGAATTGAACGCTAAGCTCCTGGGTTTCCTTTTTGTGTAAGGTTACACTCAGTAGCATGCTTTTCTACTAGGTTTTCAGCCTGGGCTCTTTTCGTTAATGGTACCAAGGGAGTAAACAGGTAGGAAATACTCCTCACGAATCGAGGTAGCATGAAGGTAGAGTGCAGTGGGACTCAGGCAAGCCAGAAATCCAGGGAAACTGCTCCATCAAGTGTTGAAAGTTAAAACTGGCACTGCAGCACGCTGAAAGTACAGGTCTTCCTTGCGGCCAGAAACAAGGTGCTCTGCAACTGTCTCTTGATGTCTGGTTTCCAAATGTCACTGAAACAATCTCGGGACTTAGATATGGCAAGCTTTCTTGCTTTCACCACGGAAATTTGAACCCTCCTAACCCGAACCTGTATTTTACTCATTTATTTAGTATATCTGGGTTGCTGACTGCTGACAAAAACTTCAGCATCTGTGTGTAGACCTGGATTTTTTTGTTGTTGTAGTTTATTTCTCCCCCAAATGAGCCCCTTCTCACATATCTCCATGACTCAAATGAAATAGTTTTCTTTGTTTCCGAAAGTTCTTTGTTTTTAGGACTTTCTGTCAAATAACTATGCTGAGTACTTTTAAGAGCATAAAAAAAAGTTATACTTGGTTGGAAAAGCCAAGTAAAAAATGCACAGGAATAACTTAATATGACCTTATTTTCCTGCAAAGGCAATGCTATGAATGGTTAAATGGTTAATGGAAAAAGAAATGAAGAGCTCTTAAATATCAGATCTACTGAATGTCATTGAAGTTTAGACGTAAAAGCCACTGCTGATGGGGATCAGGTGTCAGCTGGGTGGCAGACAATATGCAAACAGTTTCTTTTACTATTTTTTCTTTTACTATTTTTATTTAAAGCCACTAAGCTTTTGCCTGACTCTGTCCCCTTCCCACCCACTTTTCAGGAGCTGCCCCAGGACTTGTTTTATCGTGTCCTGACTGATAGCTTCAGAAACCACACAACTTTGTAGAATCTTAGTATCATTTATGTTGGAAAAGACCTTTAAGATCACCAAGTTCAACCATAACTGTACCAGTGTACCACCTCCATCCTCATATGCTGAATGAGTGAGCTTGGGGGGATGTACAAAAGCAGCAAATTTTCTGTAAGCCTCAGAAACAGGTGCCTAATGTTCATGTTGCTGATCTGCCAGGCAGAGGCTGGAGCTGAGCAGCCCTCTGGCCATATTCAGTAGTTGCTCCTTGTCATTGCTTTATCTCATGGAGCAATGACAGAGCTTGGGGAGATGTGCAGCTGGGAAAAAAAGTATTTAATTCTAAACTTTATTTGGATTATTTAATATAAAAATAGTGAATTCTTAAGCTTTTTAATTGACTTAGGGGATACAGATGGCTTCCGTGTTGCCTATTGCTAGATACCTCCAAACTTTATGCTACCTTGTAGTCAGTGGAGAGAAAAAGGCACTTTGGGGGTGAAACTCAGATGGCATGTGTTAGTCACTTGCCTTAGATATTGCTGGGGGCCTGAGTCCGTGCTGAATAAAAAAACAGGGTGCAGATATAACCCTCAGGTGTCAGAGTTTAAAACATAGAGGTACAAACCTGTTCAAACCACTAAGGGAAGAAGGTACATCTCAGGTTGTACTTCCCTTCTTACTGTTTGTAAATAATACTAAACAATATATTTTTATATAATAGAAGTTTCATGAAAATATTTCCAACTCTCACCTTTTTCATAAACTTGAGTTAAAGACACTTGTATGAGAGCAGCCAGGTCTCAGCACCACTGTGTGATTCTGTCCATTCTTACCAGGACTTAAAAGTCTTCTCTGAATTTTGAGTTGGTGAGAACATGATTAGTGTAGAGAGGAATAAATAACAACAAACCCTACCTCATTTCACAAACAGGTGTGGAGGGTGAGTCACCAGCTTAAAATACATTGTCTTCATTGGGGTGCAAAAATTGAACACTGGATGGCTTCAGGTGCCTCTCCAAATCACAGGGGCAGTGTGGGTTTTGTTTGGTTTTGTAGTGGGGTTTTTCAGTGAATTTGTCAGCGTGGCTGAACGCTGGCCTGAAAGGGAGAGCAGTAATTGCTGGGGGACCAGCCAGCAGACAGCAAAGAAAAGGAGCGTGAGCCAGTGCAGAGTAATACTGGTTTTGGTCTAAAATCTTGAAAAACCCCTCCACTACTGTGCGGGGCAACAGGTGTAACTACAGGCTTTCTCCGCTCCCTCCCTCAGCCCCAGCTAATTTAAGCTTCTAAGCCTATGGAATGAGTACAACATGGTGGAGCCAAAATTGATGAAAATATATCCATTCTAATATAGGCTGTAAAATAAATGCAAACGAAAGCTAAAGTAAAACAGCTTTTATTCAGATGAAAAAATAAACCTGTTAGCTCTGATAATCAATTAAAATATTATGGAATCAAGCTATCACAGATGTAGAAGCTTATCCTCCTTAAAGTCATTATAAATCACATCCTTTCCTAAATCTCTCTGTTCCCTCTTACTGCTTACATTATAATCCCTGCTCGGGTATCATTTTCATTGCTAAACACACTGTTTGCCAGTCAGTTTATTAAGGTTTGTCTTGATAGTGCCAAAATAAATGTTCTTTTACAAAGATAAAAGGAAGGGTAATATTAAAATAATAATTTCACCTCTTTTCTAGCAGAGCCCAATTATTGAAGAAATTGGCACATGAAATCTCTGAGGTGATAGGGAATTAGTATGTTAACAGGAGCCACCTTTGAAGTTGACCCACAATGTTCCTGGTTGTGTTGGACATACCCAGTATATTGCAGTGTTAAATGGGTAAAGAAAAACTTGGGGTGGGGGAATAGATAACAATAAAACCGCTCTTCTTTACTGTTTTTAATTAATGAAAAGCCTTCATAAAAATAGATGGGACACATAGGAGACACAAAACGTAGAAGCAGACAGAAGAGTTACAGACTTGAGACTGATAAGAATAGTAAAGGGATTTTAAAGGGCCTGGAACAATTAAAGAGAACGTGAAACTATTGATCTTGTATAGGAGTAATTGCTTGATGACAGGCTTACAGAAATGATTCAGTAAAACACTCTCAAGTACTGAGAATGCACTAGGTTGAGGATATGAGAAGTGCTGTAGGTTACTGCTACAACAGCAGGCACTTGCATTAAGCCCAGAACTGTTACCAGTCAATCCAAAGCACGATCTGAACAGCTTAACAACCCTATGGTTTTGTTCGGAAAAGTTATTATGAACAAGAATCAGTACCAAAACATGACCTAAAGTCAAACTTGAGAACAGATGAGATGTAAATGAAATAGATTTCCTTTTTATGGTTTAGCTGGTGTCAGGCAAAGCCAGGTAATACATATACACAAAATCTTATTTCAACAGGAGTGAGCCAAGCAGCATTCCCTTTTTTTTGTATGAGTAAGACTATTTAATGTAAGACATAGACATGGCTCCATTTCATGGCAAACAGCTATGGAGCACTGTGGCTGGACATGTATGGACATTGGAAAAAAAACAGGAGTCTAGTCTCTAGCAGACCAGAAGAACTTAAGATAAAAAAATAGGTCAAGATGAGGTGAAATGTATAAAAGAAGTATGTTAGTTAAGAGCAGTTGGGTGTCTTCCTATGGAGTTGCATTTCATTTTGCCTTAAATGAGAAACTAGATGTTCCTTGATGTTCACAACTTCCTTTACAAACAAACCCAGCAAGGAACAATCAATGGTTCACGGTTTTGGCTCTGAAGTTTTAAAGGTGAGCTTTGTGGTGTCATGTCAATTTATATCAACTGGCAGTTTGAACATGAAGATATGTGTGTCCATATCTCCATAAATATTTACAGTAGCTCAGAGAAAGACAAAACTTAAGAGTGAGCTCTTAAGTTGAGCTCAACTTAAGTTGAGCTTAGTGTTTGTGTTAATGTAACTGCACTGATTTTGGTGTCATTCTTTCATATCTGTCTGATATAGACTGGCTGGTGAGGGTTATCAGTGGGGACCTGCCCATGTTTGTGAGAGGAGAAAGTCTTTAATTTAGAAACACCATATTTTTCTTCTTCCCTCCTCCCCCTCTCCCTTTTTTTTTTTAAACCGACTGAAAATGGAATGTAAGAATTATCATTGAACACTTGGCTTTGCATTATGGCATTTGGAGAAGAGTGCATGATCCTAGAGGTGCTTGGCCTAGTGACCTAAGGTATTCCTTTGCTTTGGCAATGTCACCCAGAGAACATGCTAGAAACTCAGTGGTTGAAGTTCATTGTCTTTTTGGGCACAAATCTCTTCAGTTACACTACAATCTAATTTTTAGAGAAATGTGGCTAGAAGGAAGATTTGTTTTGTTTTCTGATTAATCTTTAGATAATTGGTGCAGAGTTGTGGGTTTTTTCCTGACTGCTAGTGTGTCAAGCCTGGCCCCAAATTCCAATGAGATATGGGTTGTTTTTTTCTGGCAGTTCTTTTAATAAACCCCAATTTATTGCATTCCTGGTCTCTGAATGTAACAAATTCCAATGTCAGAGTTGCTGGGACTCCAAACTTCCCTCACTAAAACCCCGCCTTGAGGCAGTAAATGATCTATAAGTGTTCAGCTACTTCAGGACTATGATGATTCAGCTGAAAAGTTTTATATAAAAAGACATCTTAATTTGGTCCACTTCAGTCACAATTCTTCCTGCCTGTATGAAGACCTGAGCATCTTTGTGTCCCATTCATGGAGCCAGTGGACGTTCAGTAATACTGAAAGCTGTTTCCAAGATACTGCAGTGTGAGTAACCCACAGTGAAATACATCTTGAATGTATGCAGACCACTATGAAGAGGAAACTTTATAGTTTCCAATTCTTTTCTTATACATACAAACAGTGCACTTGCTTAGCTGAATTTCTAGAGCAATTAGATTTTTAACATTTTCTTGACTAGAGAAGAGGATGTATGCTATAGATTGATCTAAAGTTGGGGCTACTTTTTAAAATGCATTTTTGATTCAGATGAAGTAGTTCATTCTTTTGTGTGTATATATATAAAAGTATACATACACATGTATGCTATGTGATGCTTTCTGCTTTTAAATTCAGTGCTTTTCTGTAAAGGGAAGGATATCCAAGATGATAATTTGGTTTGAGGTGCTCATGGAAAAGATGAGTTGGCATGATAACCACCACAAGCTTACCACTGAAACTGCCACACTGACCCTTTCATAGCAGGCACGCTCCAGACAGGATATTTTGACATTTTTAATGTGATATGAAAGCATATGGATATCCTCTTGTGAAACACAGCTAACTTACGTGTCTTATGTCACTCTGTTTCGAGACAGCTGGAGCTCAAGACCGCCTGTAATTATAAACACCATTAGTCCTTTCGTTTTTTTTGGTCTGTATGACTCACAGCCATCCCTCCTCCTGTGCTTTTAGATGTATAAGGATGGTAACCTACCTGCCCTACCTTCACAACGTAGGGACACTGAAATGTGTCAGGTAAACTGAGACACTGGCTGATAGACTGTTGTGTGTATAAGGCTGCATTAACATTTTCTGGCTGTGCAAATATTAGCTAAAAGTTAATGTCAATTTCTGCTCATTAGATTTTATTGAAAAGACCGTAAGAGATCCCTCAGGTTACTGGTTTTTAAAAGGCAGGAAAAAAACGTAAGACTTAGTTGTCTGTAAAGCAATGCTTTGTGAAGTTGATTCATGAAGTAACTTCATGAAGCTCTGAGAAAAGTCTGCAGACTTCATTAGGCAGTTGATCAGGTTGGTGCTGTCTCGTGCTAACTGGAATTTAACCTCTAGTAATCAGTTTCTGTTGACTGAAGATGAATTCTAGTCTCTAGTGAGAGTAATGTGGAGGTTTTTTGCATTGTAAAGGATGGTGTAACACGAGCTGACACGTAATGACAGGACCATTTCCAGGGCAGTAAGGAGGGGGCATGTCTTCAAATGCCTGCTTGCAGAGTCTGGGATGTTCTTGAGTATCAGGGGACAGCCAGGGGCATAGGGACCATGTCACAGGCAGTAGCATAGGAAGGGGGATGACCAGTGGGATTGGGAGTCCAAAGTGGACATGTGAAGTGTGGTGTAGCAGCTGCCTGGGCTTTCATCTCATTACCAGTGAAAACTGTTGCCTCACTTTGGCCAGCATCTCTAATGTCAGGGTTGGAAAACATGTGCACCAACACAGCTGGTGACAGTGGGAGAGTGCTACAACCTTTCTAGATGGTTTTTGAGAGGCACTCAGAGAACCACTGACAGGAGGAGGGCATTTAGCAGGAGTGTACTGTATCTGGATGAACCCCCCAACACAACAGCTACATAAAGTACTCCCTAAACTTGGGAATGAGAGGGCTTCCCCAAGGGGCAGCCGTTTGCAGTCATTAGTGGTGTCCCCTATGCTGCAGGCTGCCTGCAATGAGCATGTCTACATCTCTGTGACATGCTCAGATTTCAAAGGCCTCCTCCCAACCAGCTGCATCTGAAGAAATCGAGCAATTTTTAATTTTTTTTTCTTGAAGATATCATGCCAAGTCTTTTGAAATGAAAGCTGGGGCAGGCCTAGCAGAGATTAATATAGGAAAAATGCTGCTGGCTTGATAAGCCACAGATGTCTGTGAGATTTGCTGAGGCTGCTGACAGCTTCTGATGGTTTGCAGCTTGTGAGGTCCCCCTGCCCCAGGACCAATGAGCTGGTTATGTGGCTGCTGCAGGGTTTGGCCTAGAGGTGAAGGGTTTGAGAAGACCTGAAAGATGAACTGAGAACCTCAGGTGCAATCTGGAACCAGGATGTCTTTGCAATGTTTTCTTATGTGCTGCACTTACACTTGCATTGATGCAAAAGCAGTGACATTTTGTTTAAAATAATGTTGTTTAAGTAATGTCATTACTGGCAACTTTTTTTTTAACTCTGTAATGGGAAGACATAAGCTGGTGAAATTCTATGAAAAGTTTAAGATGGTGATAGAAACTCAGCTTATTGCACTGATCTTGGGGGGACTGAAAAGGCGACTTTTGATGGTGCAATCATTCCTACAGGTAAACAGAAGTTGTGCTTCTGTTAACTCTACACACATAATTAAACCTGTGCAACTTCTTTTAGTGAAGACCATCAGTGAGTCCTGTCAGAGAGGACCAGTAACACTAACAAACTGACAGTAATTTGTCTGCTCCGTTTATGAGCATCTTCTCATCACAGTCAGAGGAGCTGTGCAGAGTGTGACAGGAGGTATCCCACAGCCTGTCAGGAGACAGGGTGGTCTGGTTGCTTTGTTTTAGAAAGTTATAGATCTAAACATATGATCAAATTTGTAACTTTTTGACATTGTCCACACACAAGACTATGGTCTTTGTGAGCTGCTGTCACCTGGATTGCTTTTGTCTTCAGGATACCAAGGCCAAGTACTTCACTGGCTTGTGGAGGAGTGACCTCATGTACACTATGACTTCTCACACAGAAAACCTTTGGGAGACTTAGCTTCTGCTTGGATTAATGTTTTTCTCAAGCTGCATTTGTGTATGTCCTGGTATTTTATGTTCAGATTTATTTTAGAGAGAAAATTAATTTAACTGAATTTGCTTTTAATTTTTTTCATCACCTTAAAATGCCTTTGCATATGCAACTTCTTGGTACCAAAGCTTTACAGATCTGCATAAAAGATTGAGAGAGTGATGACCCCAGTGCTCAGCAAGTCTCAAATTGGCAAATGCAGCAAACTGCTTTGTCAAGAATAAATGATTAGTTTATCACCTGCAGATTGGCGTGTGCCCCTGCAGGGGAATCCAACAGTGATGTAAATTCAATGTTAGAAGTTTCCTGGCGGGCAGTGGGGTAAAAATGTACCCACATTTGGGATGGGAATACGCCTCCCTATTTCCAGACAAGGCTTCTTTTAGGTCACATCTGTTATGTCAAGCTAATGAGGATGATTTCAGCACTGTTTATAGCTTTATTGTGCAAGTCTGTCAGGTAAAACACAAGCATATTTTATAATGAGGCTCTAAATGAAAAAAGGGGGGGGGAAGAAGGTGTTTGAGTAACCTATGCATTCACACCATGTCAGAAATGGCAGTGCTAACATAAAACCCTGCAGGACTGTTGGCTTAAAAAACAGAGAAACAGAAAAATGTCATTTGTGCCTAGATAATCACTGGTGTTTTACCACTGAAATGTACACCACTTGGAGAATGGTCAGCAGAGCCTCTCACACCTGCACAGGGTATGAAATTCCAAACAATTAAAACAATTAATATTTCCCCCTGAACTATATTGTGTCTTAGCAAGAAGCATATTTTGGGAGTGAAAACAAATGTGGTGTAGCAGACTGTGTGACAAATGGAAAATGTACTGTCAAAGACTTCGTGACATGTCCTTTCATTCCCAAAGTTAAATATGGAAGAACTTTGTGAGCAAGCAACACTGGCAAAGTAATTTTGCAGCATTCCTTGTGAAAGGCTTTTGCTTTTCAAGAGTGGTAACAGGGAATAGTGTGGTTTTCCTTGTTTTTTTAGAAACAAACCAAATGTACAGTGTCCTTCAATCTCTTCACTGAGAATTGAAAGCAAGTAGTGTGGGGCTAAAAGTAATCTTAAACATGAGCAGCTTGTCTGTATTCCTACTTGTCTTCTGTAGAAGAGCAGATACCATGCAAGCTTTTATATTTAATATAAATTCAATTTTGTCCCATCTTTGCTTTGTAGGTGTTCACTCTCTTTCCTCAGTGTGGGAAAAATGTCTGCAGTGTACCAGTCACTTCACTCACATATTCCATAAATGCAGTTAGATTTTAGTTGTTATGCATATAAAAAATGTAAGTACCTTGAAAAAGCAAACATTTTAAAAGAAGGATCTTTTAGTCGACAGCTCCAAATTTCATTCCTCAGTGTTTGTGGAAGCATATTATTTCTTTGTAAGAGAAAGGCAGATGAAGGGTTTTTGGCAGAAAGAGTCAAAATACCCAACTCAAAACTTGGCTTTCAGTAGTTTGTATTTTCAGTGTAATTTTCTAAGAGAAAGAGTGAAAAAGCATTTAAAAGCTGAAATCCTTTGCATCCCTGGAGCAAAGCAAAAAGAGCGGCTTGTGTTCCATGGGTGCTTGGTGCTACCCCTCTGCTGGTCCCCTATTTTTGGAAGCCTCTTTAGAAGGTCAGAAACATAACCCTGGCTCCTAAGGCAAAGGCAGCTTGGATTATCATTCATGTGAAACTGAAGACACAGTGCTAGTAGAAAGCAAATAGTTATTCCTGTATTTCCTAGATGAACACAAGCAGCTTAAATTTCAGTTGCTGTATAAAAAAAATGTTCAGCTTTGTTTTTTTCTTAGTCAATCATTCAGTATTTTGATCTAATGTTTGAAATCTAATCACTGCTGCAGAGAAACTATTTCAAAAAGCTACCCAGAAGAAATAATTTCAATATAAATATTCATAGAACAGCTATTTGTCAATGTGATAATAGATCATATATCATACAGCCATAATCATGTACTTTGTTTAGTTTAATGTGAAATTGCTGCACTTGTATTAGGAAGCGATAAATGCCTCCACTGATGCTTTATGCGTTTTATTAGAAACAGCAATCAAAAGAAACCCATGACAATTTGGTTTGGAAGTTCCTTGTTTTCCTGATGGTGCCTAGTACTGAAGTTTCTTGGGTTTAGCCTTCAATGTGAGACAGAGATGCACTGGACACAGAAGGGCTGCTCCCCACATCCATGAACTGTGCTGGCTTTTGTCTCTTAAGCAAACAAAAAACCGAGGGAGTGTCAGGGTGAGATACAAGGAGGATTTGGTCCCTGCACACCCGTGTCCATCCTATTCTTCAGTTCCAGCTCCCCAGGAAGTGTGTCTTCAAGGGCTTTGCCTGTTGTGTGCAAGGCTGTGGTCCACAATGCATCACTGATCAGAATCTGTGGCTTTGTCCCTCTAGTGTTGATTGGTGGCTGTGACTCTTGAGGAAATCACAGTACCTGCCTTCTCCGGGGAAAGATGGATTTGTGTTGTCTTTTTACATCTTGTTAACAAAAATAATAAAATCTTGAAGTGTATTTAGAGGCTACATGTAAAATCCTAGTCATTCAGAAGGGAAGAGTGCACCAATCTCACCATGGCTGAGTTACGGCTTCTTTTGACACTTGGTGAGGCCAGGGAGCAACTGGCAATGCAGGTAACCCGAGCAGCTCGTTAAAGTTAAAATGAAGAGCAGGAAATGCTATATAACAGAAGCAGAGGGACATCATTAGATCATTATTCTGCTAGACGATCCACAGCATGAGATATGAGACTAGGGATATTTCCCCAAAGCTCCCACACCCATTCACCACACACCAGCTTCCAGGACTGGTGTCTCCCAATGGGAGCTCCTCTGGATGAGGCTGTGCCATGACAGAGATGAGTGGTAGGTGCTGGGCACAGCAGAGTCCAGCATTTGCAGTGAGCTTCTGCTAAAAGGGATTTCTTCAGTTTAAGTGTGCTGGATAAGAGAGAAATGTTGTGAGTTGAGTAAGCTCAGGGAATTTTTCTTACTTTTTTTCTGTTGCATTATCAAACTAAGCAGAACCAAGGTTGGTCTTCATTTGACGGCAGGTGGTAAAATACAGTTTAGAGAGTTTCTTGCATATACACAGCCCCCAAACTCCTTTCTGCTGGCAATGCTTTTCAGCTCAATTCATTGAAAGGTTCTGTATTTTTGTCTCAAGTTAGTGACCAAAAATAAAGACCCATCCCAGAGATATTCTTGACAGTTCCTGCTATTAATTCTTCCCCCAAGCTGATGCTTTACTTCTCAAACCCATTCATTTCTATTTTGTCTTGGCTCAACTTCTCATGCAATTTATAGTTTCTCTGCTGGTCTCTAATCTTCTTTTGAGCATTGTTTCTCCTGTGTCACCACGTCAAATGGTTTATTAATGTCCAAACATGAAAAATAATCTTTATTTAAATAAAAGTTCTCTAGGAGAAAAAATTCCTCTAACCAGGTAAGCACAATACTTTGTAAGGGAGCCTTTGTGAAACACTCATTTCCCCCCTTATTTTCTCAAGCTTCTTTCTCCTTCAAGATTTCTTCAAAAGCATTAAATGCTTAAATCTGATTCTGTGGGTAATTTCTCTGAGGTCTGCTTTTAAATATCAGCACTCTATGCTTTTTTATCAACTGGAAGCACCTCTGACCTACAAAACCAACCATTAATACTTCATGTAGCTTTCTCTGTCTTTCTTGCACTTCTGTGTCCACCAACCTGGACATATAGCATTTTTTTGAGCTTTGCTTCCATCTTAGTTGTGATCACCTCACGTCACCATTGCTATTATTTATATCACTCTCAATCATCTCAAAAACTGAGGTCAAGTTCTATTTTAAAGCTTATCTCGATCATCTTCAATCTATGTCATATCTGAATTTTGTAACAAGCCTTTTTTTTTAATGCCCTTGCTGTTCTACTCTTATTTGTACACACATTGCTGTTTGCTCTGAAATGCAAATTTTCAAAAGTGCACAATGACATTTGTTCAAATTGTACTAAAAACCAGAATGACCTTTTTTATAGGCAGTGTGATATTTATCCTAGTCTGTAAACTTTTCCTGAATTAGTTTTGCACTTTAAAATCCAGACGTGTATTTGTATCATCCTAAAAAGCAAGGGATGTTTATTATAAAGAAGAGTTTAAAAAGAAAAAAAAACCACAAGAGTTCTCAAACTGCAGATTGAAAATTAGTTTGTCCCTAGCAAGTGAGATAGTTTTGGCAGCAATCACACTAACCAGGGATTTTCCAATCTTGGCTGCTAACATGAGATTCCTTGTTTAGGATTACATTGCTTGTAGATTACAGAATTGGCCACAGAATAGACACACTGCTCAAATGACAGATTTGTCCAACCTGTGCTGTGCTACAGGAAACAGGGCCATGTTTTGTAAACCAGAGCTAATATTTTCCATCTGTAACCAAGTACAAGACTGATGAAGGACATAAAGAATATTTTTCTATGAAGAATGACTGGGAAAAGAAATTTCTAGTCTTTAAAAAAAAAAAAAAAAAGGTTTAAAAATTGCATTTCATTTTCATTTATTTCTTTCAGAGAATGTTCTCCACGCTTCCACTTTAATTTCTACCTGTCCAGAGCAGCACATGGCTAATCTAGGACTGTAGTGAAGGCGTACAAATAATTTAAGAGTGCTCCTAGAAAGCAAGGTTTATGTGTAAGGATTAGCAAACCACCGCAAGCACATCTCTGTTATTTTAAGATAAAGTAGCAGAGGTGACTCTTTTACCAGAAAATGGATGTGGCTGTAAAATTTCATCTATCTGTAATATGGTCCTGATATACACAGAGACAGCTTATTTAACTTCTCAGTGACTGTAAAACACAGATACTTCCAAGTGTATTATCTAACCAAGCAGTTTTCTCATGCTGAGTAACAAATTTTCCAGGCGGAATGAGCTTGTAGAGATGCTGCAGCCCTAGCCTTCAGTAGGCTATACATGGGAAAAATTGGTACGCTCTCAAAAGATGACAGTTAGGGACTGCTACTTCAAAGAAGCTGTCACCTTGTACTCAGTGTCTATTAAAATAGTGATGGAAATGATAGACTGTGGTTAGGAGATACCTCCTCTGGGGAATGAGTACCTGCTGAAGATGACTGCTGCTCCCAACTGGGAGTCTGTGCTAGTCTTGTTGTAAACCGAGACTATGGGTGATGGGATGTAATGTGGTATTTCTAACTTTAAGTGGAGTGAGAGAATACTAACCAATTCAATTTAGTCTAAAGAAGAGGATGTGAGGTGTCTAGCTATAACATGTAATACCTTCTTCAGGTATTGCTTTGGCAAAGTCCAGTACTCAAGCTTTGCTTGGGTTTGACTTGAGAAAGAGAGAAGGCTCATTATTAACATCTCAGGTTAATGATGGGACACCAGAGCCCATTCAGTCACGTCCCACATCTTCAGCCAGGGGGGACTGAAAGAGTAGCATTTTGGTGGTTGCTGTATGAGGATGAAATTAAGTTTGGAATTGCAGGGCTTGCTTGATCTAGGCAGTAGAGATACACAGTAAAGGTAATTCTGACTGTTGCTTTGTTCTTCCAAAGCAGGTCATGGACAACTGGCTATCTCTATCCACGAGGTCAGTCAGGACTTAGGGTAGTGTTTAGACAGAAGCTGGCCATAAGTCTCCTGCCTTAGGACAGTGCTGGCCAGGCAGTTTAAAGGCAGACATTAGTTGTCCTGTCCACAGACTGCTCCTCTTGTCTGGTTGGTTGCAGCTAAAGGCTAGCTTTAGCAGTGGGCATTTCTGTTTGGTGTTTGCCAGAAATGCCCATGGTGACTGTGACTGGGTCTGCTGACTGGGGCTTTGGTTATGAGCAGAACTGGAGCTAGCTTTATGGCTGTCAAACAAACACTTACTGTGGGAACACAATCCTGCATAGGCAGGGTGATAGCTGCCATTGGCAGAAACCTCCTCCTCTTCCTAAACAGAACTAAACACTCATTTATTCTTAAAGCAGTGGTTAGTGCTGAGATGGAGACTCCAGCACAGGAAGCCAAGGCTGTTGGTTATGGGCTTGGATCCTTGTACTTTAGTCGAAGTTGGATAAGGGAAAGGAGACTTCTGTGTCATGTCCAGTGTTGGTCAAGGATGTGCCCATCTTGCTGAAAAGAGCCAGCCTTGCCACTCCCACTACCAGGAGCTCAGGTGGTCCTGTAATGAGTTTGCTAGTCTTGACTGAAGAACAAGTTACTGAAAAGCAGATCTAGTGACAGCTGTGGATGAAGGTTAGCAGTGGCACTTTCAGCCTTGCTTCTGCTCTTTGCCCTGGCTCTCAGGTTTAGGTTGGAGGCTGGGGCTGGGTATGTGGTTGTCCGGTGACTCATCCCAGGGCAGTGCTTGCAGGTGGGATTAACACCAGATTAAGTAAAGAGACAGCACCAGAAGGGATTAAACACTCCATTTGTTCCATTCTTCCCACTGTTGCCTATTTTGGAAAAACTAGTTTTCAGCCTGTGCCCAACTCACTCGGAAGCTCCTTTTGTGGGTGACACATGAATCTCTCAACACAGCTCTGACCCCATATATTTCTTTTCAGTGGTGAATTGTTATTTATAGCAAGAAGTTTGAGTCTCTGGAATTATTTGTTGTATGTTTTATAAAGTAAGCCTAAGGAGGAACAAAAATAATTCAAATTCAAATTCCTCTAAGCCAAGACTCAGCATTCACTCTGACACTATTCATGGGATCTCTTAAAAAACTGAAAGCTTTCAGATTTTCCCAGTTCTTCTGTTATTCTGCAGAATTTGAACCTTTAGCCCAAATAAACCCTGGCAAAACAAAAAAAATATGGTGTAGCTAGAGATTCAGTAACAGATATGGAAAAGGTGGTGCGTAAACTGTTAAATCACTGCCACGCAGACAGGAAGAATACACAGAGTGAAGGGAGACTGTGCTGTTACCACCTGGGAAAAGCTGTGTGTTTTGCAGAGCATTTCTCTGGGATGAGGAATGACCTGGGATGCCCTGGAGACATACCTGGGCACCAAGTCAGAGTCATGTGCAAGCACGTGGCAAAGGACTGACTTGCATTTGGCTCTGACTGTTATTTTCACAGCAAGCAGGTTGGTCACTACACACACAAATGAAGAGGCTGCCATCTTCTCATGAGTCGTTGAGAGGGTAGTAAGAAAAGCTGTAGCCAGACAGGATTGTAAGATGCTGAGAAAACACAAGGGAAGAAAGGGGAAAACATCTGTAGTATTGGTAAATATCTACATCAAACTGTATATATTTTAGGGCTGTGAAAAGCTTTGTGAAGAACTAGGGCTGCAGTGAAATGGGAGCAGAGGAGAACTGGTGCTAAACCCTTCCAAATGTTTGTTGCCCAAGCTGTGGTGTTCCTGTGTTAATTGCTGCTTGCTGCTGAGTGCTCCACTCTCTCCTTTCGGCTTTAATGGAGCAGCACTCCAACAAAAGACAGGACTCCTTTTCCTCCCCTGTTCTGCTAATACCCTGTTAGCAAGATGAGTTAAATGGCCTGGCAAGCAGATCTAAAGTACGCCCCTGACATCTGAGAGACCTAGTGAGGGTCCCTATGGTGTTTATCCTGCACTCTCAGGAGTCCTGTCAGACTAGACATGGGAGTTCTAGTGTTGCCACAAGGTGGAAAAAAAAACCCACTATTCAGTTCCTTTCCTCATAAACACCAAACCTGGTCAGCTCTCCCTGTTACAGAGGACTAATGCGTAGGTCCTTGGTGAGCCTGGGCTTTCCCAGTCCATTCCCTGGCCTCCAACCTAGCTGCTGTGCAGCTGGACAGCTCAGGGCTGCATGTTTTGAAGCAGAAGATCCTGGGGGCAGTTCTCCAGAGTCTCCCAGCAGCATGCATTGTCCATACTTTGCTCACCACAAGGGACGCTCCTGAAGGCTGATACTTCATGACAAGTAGAAAATGTCAGTTGCTCGCCTCGCTGGGCTGCAAACTTTCATGAACACCGCAACTAATAGCCCGGGTAAGTGGAAGATTAATTTCTGTTCCACCTGGCGGCAAACTGTGGATTAGGCTGCTGTCCCTCCTGGGGGGAGGAGGGGGTCATGTTGGAGGAACGGGGCACTTGTGTACCCAGACAATCGGCTTCTTGTTTAAACAATGAGCTTCTCGGTCTCGTTAGCCAGCTCCCCTAAATTCTCATTTTATTCTGGTATGCAGCCTTGTGTGATGTGGAGAATTGCTTCAGCACAAAAAGACTGCAAACCTGTTCAATTAAAGGAAGTGCTCAGATCCAGCTGTTGGAGTCTCATGAATGCCAGCGCTCCTTGCCGAGTAAATAAGGCTGACACACTCTGCCCTTGGAACAGATAGATGATCTGTGCCTTAATTCTCCTGAAAAAAAGGGCCTTTGTTGGGGAAGGATGGTTGGGGAGAAGGGCAGGAATGTAAAGCTGGTGCAAAAAATGCCCAGAGAGATAAAGTCTTCTACAGATAAGTGAGGGCTCCATAGCGTGAGCCTAGTAACAAGGCACCACAAGAGGCACGTACAGTACAAGCTCCTGTTACAGCCACAGAATTGTCCTGTAAATCCAGGATGATTTCCTCTTCTGAACAAGCCCATGTTGCAGAGCTGACCACATGCTGTGGCTGCCAAGAGCCAGGTTAACAAGTACACACCCTCTGCCTGGGTTTTTTTTTTTCAGTGCCTTACTCTGGAGACACATTTTGGCACACCCTGTGGGTGACAGGGTTATTTGGGCAGTCTGGGGTAGGCACTCAGTTATGCAGCAGTCTTTGTACAGGCTAGGGAAAAAACACATACACATAAAAATCTTGTCTCTACTTTTGGTACAGCTGCACCTTCCCATAGACATTATTATTTCTCTAGGAAATGTCGTGTATATGTGTGCTTGGAAATGGCTGTGGCAGTTTCAATAGGTGCTGAATGCATCCAACTACACATGCACAGCAGCTGACCTAATGCTTGTCTCAGGCATTAGGATGGGACAAACCACAGGAACAAATGATGGGCTACTGACTCAGGCTTCTGCTGGGTAGCAAAAGTCAGCTCCCATGTCCTCAGAGATAGTGGAGGGTGGCACCTGGAATCCTTGCCCCAGAACAGGAGCTGGAAACTGTTGTCTGCCACTGGGAGCCATCATGCCTCTGGAACTGCAGCTTTCCCCACCCCTGCTCTTGTCCTCCCTTGGCCTTGTTCATTAAACATTGTGACATGGCTCTGAAATGTGACTAGGCAGAGCTGCAATTGCTGCAATGGAATCAGGTCTTAGAATAGCCTCCAGTAGCAGGTTACCTGCTGCTGGCCCTCAGCATGAGCACTCTCATCATTTTTTGCGCAGGCTGAGGAAGTTGTATTTTCATTTGCCATCAGGACTGTGAGGTGCATGGGACAGCAGCCCACTGCTGAACTGGGTCATGAAGTGCTCAGATGTTAATTTTCCACTCCAGGAGTCTTTTTTCAGTCAAACATATGTCCATCTGCATCAATCTACCCATAAAGGGGTATACAGGTAAACATGTATCTGCTTGCGTGGCTTTGTACAGAGAGAGCATTTATGTACGTGCACTTAAGAAGTCTAAAACGCTAATGCCTTTCTTGCCAGGCTAAGAAGAAAGGACTGCATGCAGGAGATGCAGCAGCTGTCAGGTCAGAGCTTTGCAGCTTTTCTAATGTGTGGAGCTCGTTTCAGGCAGCAGCTGAGCAACGGCCCCTGTGCAAGGAGCATGGCTGAGGAAATCCCCCTGTGTGTGCCCATCTGCCCACATCACCCTTCTCTGGTAGATGGTGATATACTAGAAGACCTTTGAAGAAGCAGCTTTACCATGTGGTTTGTCTTACTGGTTTCAATGAGGTATGATGATTACCCCTTGCCCCTTCTTCCTTTGTTAATTACTATTCCGTGTATTCTTACACAGTACTAGTAATAAACTGAAAGAGCACCTTGGTAAATAAACCCCAAGTACTTGAACCACTTAGCACAGTTGATGGAGAGGTTGTTTGCTCTCAGCTGCAGCGAAGCAGCAAAACCAGACTAGAGTCGTGCTCCAGCTGAGGTGGTAAAATCAGGGCTGGGATACTGGGCTGAAAACAAGCACTGCTCCTGTTGCTGCAGTCAAAAGGACCCAGGCAGCTCTGGAGTCAAAGACCCTTTCAGTGTTTGGTTCCTAACCCATGCAGATGCTTCCAGGACTTCTCCAGTGAGTGAGGAGCCAGACACTGCCCTTAGATTAACAGTTCCAGCCAGAACAGTGCAAGGAAGAGCCTCTCTAACCATTGTCTTTGCTTTGGATTTAGGCTTTTGCAGATGTGCTGTCAGGAGGAAAAACACCAGCAGGCACGGCCCAAGGAGCTGCAGCTCTGCCCTACCACACTTGGTTGTATTCTGTACCCTCATCATCATTCCTGCTTTGATGGAGATGCTGCATAGGAGCAGTCTGCTCTGCTGCACCTTTACTTTGCAACTGTGGCTGACTGGGTGAGGGCTGCTGTAGCAGAAAGCTGCTGGTGTGTTACTCCACCAGGGCTGCATCTGGGTGCTGAGGGGGAATGGGACACACAAAACCCTTCCAGCCTCGAAAAATGCCCACGGGACAGTTGCACAACAGCCAGACTGGCTGGCACCCCAAGAACAAGCTCCAACCCCAGACAGCTGCAGCCAGCCCTGACAGCAGCCCATGCTGCGCAGGAGTAATGAGGCAGCGAGTGGTCAGAGTAGGCAGCTGGGGGGAGGAACTGCAGGGGCATCCAGGGGCATACCACACTTGAGACCAAAATATGCCCTACACATGTGTAAAATACACAACACCCACTACACACAGCACTGACCTGCTGCACACACCAAAACCAGTATGGGGGTGCATCTATGTTGATACATGGTGCAGCCAGGTGCTGTGTGCCACAGGTGAGTCATGCAGCGGATACTGCACTATTATGTGCTCCACAGCAACTCCACTGCACACCAGTGTGCCACACAGCACACCTGCACAACCCACTCGAAAGTATCCAACACTCATGTGTGCCAGACCTTGTCTATCACACTTCTGCACTGCACACTTTCACCACAAGTCATGCACTGCACACTTATGCTCCACAACATTTGCTGCATACACAAACACCATAGGTGTGCTGCACAACACCCATGATGCTGCGCATGTGACACACCAAGAGTAGCTCCACATCAGGACACACCACACTTCTATTGCACATATGCAACGCTACCTTTGTCACACATCTGTGACCTATCACTTGTGATGCCATATACGACACAGCACTGCACTGCCCACTGCACCCTCATCCTATACACCCACACAGTACTTGTGTGCCCCACATATGCCATAACTCCTGTGCATCTTCGACCACATATGTTCCATGAGTACTCAATGCGCAAGGAAGATGTTGTTTCGTAAGTCGAGCTCAGTAAAGACTTGCAAAGTAACCACAGCAGGGATTTTAAGACATGTTTATTTTTATATTATTGGCCCCTTTACTCACATCAGATACTTCACATTACCACTGTAGGCTATACAGACCCTCTCTGTCTGTTCCCCAACAGTGGTTAATTTCAGTGAGTAAGAAGCACCTTCACCTGTTTGAAGAAAATAACCAAACCCAGCAAAACCCACAAGCTTTGCTACCTTGGCTTTTGGTACCACTCCTCTGCAATCTGGGCTTCAGCCTGGCTGCCTTAAGCCACAACTCTCTGGTGAAAGGTTCGTTTTATTGGTTTATTTGCCAAGCAGGAGCACTCTCCTCCAGCAAAGCACTTCTCCAAAACAGGCTGCTTACCAATACTGCCCCTTTCGCTTTCAAGAGAAACCAGACAGACACTCCAGTCCCCTCAGCTGACATCACCTCCACAAAAGCAAGTCAAAGGCAGCCCTCAGGCTGCGGCCCAGCCGTGGAGAGCCAGCCTTCTGCTGTGTGTAACAGCTCTTCAGCGCCAGCAGGAGCAGCTCAGCTAGCAGCATGCCGCAGCAGGGAGGCTGCAGGACAGTGCTGGCTGTGAAGCACAGCTGGCATTCTGGCTGTTCACACATATGCCTGCTCCCCATGGGCACAGGGCTGCAGCGCAGGCAGGGGCTCTGCTGGCCAGCTCTCTCTCACTTTACTGCTCCTGGCCATGTTATAATAAACCAAGCTTGGAGCAAGAACCATGTTTTTGTCGGGCCTGGGTATAAGTACCAGGCTTGCTGTGGTGGAAGTCTGCACTTCAAAGAGCTACTGCATGCTCTCTGCTAAGGTGCAGGCCTGAGCACGGCCATGCTGAGACGCAGGAGAACAGGACCCCTCTGAGGCATAGTTACCAAGCTAATGAGCATCAGCTGCAGAGTGGTACAAGCTAGTTTCTCTCAGGCCACATTGAAAGGAGAAAACACCTTCGATTCTCTGTTATACCTGAAAGGAAGGCTTTAAATTACAAATCCAGCTCCTGTTTTAGAAAGGATTTTGATACCCCAGAGCAAGAATGCTAGTGCTGGTTGGGGTGAAGGGCACCTGTACACCTTGCTGGTGAAGAGTGGCAATGTGTGACAGGTAACACAATATGCACCGGTCATTCTTCCCATCCTAAGACTTAAGCAGACCTGCTGCAACCTACTGGCCATGGCAGGAAGCCTCAGAGGTGAGGCTGAGGACACTCAACAAACAAGCAGAGAAACGTGAACCAGTTTCAAATCACATCATCGCGTAAGTTCTGTCTTACATAAAGATGTACAGATAAAGCATTAGAACAACCACACAAACCTGTCAAAGCCATGAACTCTTGGTGCCCTTATTTCAACGTCTTCTTCTTCCCTGGCTGAGGATAAGGGCAGATTAAACCACAGGCACTATGACCAAGAATGATTCTTCCATGCACATGATATGCCTCTGCTGTGCTGAGCTTGTGCGAGCTAACTCTTACTCAAACATTCACCGTACTCCAAATGGAATTCAATTGCTTGGGTTTTTTTGGAAGTGTTTCCAAACCCAGTATTTCAGTTTTGGTCAGACTTTGCATGCCAGCACAGGCTAGGCACTGTTACCATTACCATCCACCACAGCACATTACAAAAGAAGGCTGTGTCATGTGGTATCACCAAGCCAAAACATCTGCTGAGCTGCCACCATGATAACCTGGCTTTCTATGAAGCACAGAAGTTCGTTGCCTATAACCTCAAATTCAGGGCTTCTCAAAAGCAAGTTTCTACATTTTATATTCTGATGAGTATATGCTAAGGTGTACAACATTTCACATTTACACATTTATGTACAAGACCAAAGTTACAGAAACTGAAACAAAGCATCTTGAGAGGTCATCTAGTTCTTCCCACCACTACTCTGTAGTGCAGATACAGCTGCAACAGGCCCCACAGCTTTATGTGCATCTACACCTTGTCTGCGCTCCTCAGCAGTTCAGTGCACTCTACATAAAGCTTCTTGCAAAGTCTGCAGATAAAGTGCCACTGAGCAAGCTTACTTCTAGGAACAGCTTTGTATAGTCTGCACCTTCTCCTTTCTTTGGCAGCTCTAGCTCTTCTTTCCCTCTCCTCTGACTGAGAGCAAACAGAAAATGTCTTTTGTTGCACCTCCCCCTCCTTGGGTGTCATGTTTTCTAGACCCAGTTGTGGATTAAATTCCAGTGATCCAGAGGAAGGAGCAGCCTCCTCCACGCTAGCTTAACAGCCAGAGGAGTCAAGCAGCAAATCCCTCTGGAGTCAGTAATTTATATCCCCTGACCTAGGAGACATCACTACTTTTGGAACTTGGATGATATTTCTGGAGTGAGACGTGAAATAGGAATTACTGGAGACTGGGCCCATGGAAAGCATTCCTGTTTAGCACTCACCCCAAGGGCTTTACACAAGTGTCTTGGACACACCCACATCAGGCTGAACAAATCCCAACTGACGACTGTGTAGAGCATTCGTATCAGCATCCTTCAGGAGAAGGATAGGCATCATCCAATGGAGCACAAGGTGCAAAGCCAAGTATACTTTTGGGTACTCAACAGGTTAATATGCAGGTGTGCCTTCTGTGGAAACAACAAGGTTTTCCTACTGCCTACCATGTTTCTGTGCCATTTCAATCAATTGCATATCCGTCGCAACACAGTCTGGCTGTGCTGCTCTCATCGGCAAGATCAGCACAGTTTTATTTTCATTTCTGTCTGCCACACAGATCATTTGCCCCCAGCCTCAAAAACAGGGAGGCCAAAAACAAAGTGTCCCATGCATTCCACTACCATGTCTGTCAACCTCAAATGATGAGGGTTGTATGTCATTTACAGCACACACACAGCCTGCCCTTGGAGATTAACACACCTTCACCTTCTGAGAGCTTACATCAGTTGTGCCCCAGTCACCTTACAAAAGCATGGTTTGCTTGGGCCCACTGTCCAGCACACCATTTTTAAGTCCAGCACTCTGCCCAGGATGGTTACAGCCACTAAAGGTACTTCTTCTAACCCAGGGACAGCTTTGGACCAGCTGCCTTCGCTAACAGAGAGGCCAGAACAACTTTTCTTGCCCTCTTCCTCTCCAGCATGTAGGTATGTAATATGTTCTGGAGACTGTGAATATCTGAAACAAGAGACAGTCATTTCTCTTTATGGGCTGCATCAAATGGTGGATTTAAAACAGTTGGAACTATACAGAGCAAGGGCAGGAATGAGGAAACTTCATTTGCTTCCTTGGTAACAAAATCTACAGCACAGCAGGAGAACAGAGCATGATAATTAGGGAATTACAGCTGTTAGTCACAGAAAATATGCTGCAGTCGCAGGTCAGGGACCTGAGGTTGTGGTACAGGAAGGAAAACTGTAATTCAGAGTCTGTGAGGAACTCACTGCATGCATTAGACTTCCCGCTACTTACAGCATCTCTCCACCTGTTTTCCAGGGCAGAAATCAAACAGACAAGACCATAGATCAGCAACAAGCACCAAGGAAATGCGGTTTCTCTACGAGAATCAGGACAAGAACTACTTTTAACAAACAGAAATGGATACTCCATCACCTCTTGTTCACTGCCCCTTCTTCTCTCTTGACAGTCCTTCTTTCAAGCAGGACAATCAGAGGTATGAACTTCAAAATGAGGGAGATGCCAAAACTTGTCCACAGAGACATTCTGGGAGACGGCTCCATTAAGAATCAGCAGTTAGTTGTTACAATGGATGTATTATGTGAGTCCCCTGGGACAGAGCTTGGATTGGAGACCTCTGTGTATTAAGCCAGAGCCTTGTGTAAGTTTCTTGCAAGTGGTAGATGTTTCTGAAGGGAACTGAAGGATAAAAAGGGAAATACAAGCCCCAGATTGAAGACAATGTCTCTTTATTTTCCTAGCCTTTACCTTACAAAAACCCCCCAAAAGGCAAATTCCAATCAAAGGCACCAGAACGAAGCCAAGAGACACTGCAGCAACACCACTAAAGCAACTCTGATCATAGTTTGCTCAAAAAAACATTTCAAGCAGAGGACTTTTGGTGTAGTTTATGACCAAGACACTTGCCAAGCACCTCCTATGAAATGCTCTGCCACCTGCTCTGTCAGCAGGAGCTAGTCCCATTCCAGAGACACAGAGTGTACTACTGCACACCAGAAATGTTCACCTGAATTCACCTGATCCCAAATCTGGGCAAGAGGCTGACACAGCTGCACACTTTAGGAGGTAGATTTTTAACCAGAGAGCTCATGGCACTTTTCTCATCCCACTCCAAGTGAAGGCGCACACAACCATGTCCTAGGCACCCTGTAAACTGGACTCTCATTTCAGCTGAGAAAGAGGTGACTTTTCCAGACCTTGAACACTGTTAAGCTTTCACACTCCTTTGGTGAGTTATACAAACTGACAGCAGATGAGTACAGTCACTGCACTGACAGCCCTGACTCAGCAGAAGTGAGGTTATTAAACTCGTGTGTTTTCCTGAAACCTTCGATCCAGCTACATTCTTCCTAAGGAGCTGCTCACCACTGTATCACTCAAGAGGGGAATTTTGCTTTATTCACTTCTCCAAATCTCCTCCACCCTTTGTTCCACACTGGTCATTGATGAAGTTGGGGTTTTTTTCAGCTTATCTTCCCTTGCTAAAATGTTAGTAGCTTTCTTACTTTGCCTTAAACCAAACTGCTTCAGAGACAAGAGAGCAGACTCTTACAGGTGAGAACTGGAGCATAAGGAACCATGAAGGAACCTAAATTTGCTGAGGAAAAGAAGGAAAACCTGCCCCATCCTGAAGCTGACCAAGAGCTGACAACCTCTTCTTTTCAGCCCTGCACCTGCCCAGTCTGACCACACAGCTCAGATTCAAAGGGCAAACCAGGAGACCTGAGGCCACAAGCTCAAAGCTGTCCATAGGGCACAACTTGTTCACTTGAGTGTTAATAAACAAGACTTCCAGCATTTGCTGTGGTACCAGCTAGCAGCTTTGCAGCACAGCTAAGCCAAACTCATTCTTTCCATGGTAGAGCAGCTATTAATAACTTCCTATTGCCAGCCCAGCCTGCTGACCAGTAGCCAGACCTCCCCATTTCTCCTTGAAGGTTGGCAGCATGCCATGCAGATCAATCAATTCAAACTATTTTGGGCAGGAAGGTATTTCAGTGTCCTAGACCCTCAGACTGCCCTAAGCCAGCCTCTGTTTCAAGGTGATATCACACAAAGGAACTCACTGCTCACAGTTGTGCAAGATGTCGCAGTTCAGAGGTGACCAATCCCCCTGGGCTCTGGGGAAAACCCCACCCCTCTGTTCTCTGGCAGATGTCTGGATGTCATGTTTTCCTGACTCTGAGCTCTAGGGACAAGTGGCAAGTACTTACCCTCCACCAAAGGGGTAAGATACTTCTATTCTCTTTGGTGAGTTGCCCAGCCTAGGACCTGTGCCTCACTCAGCTGTCAGCCAGAGGGTTTGCTCATTTGAGGGCTGTGGTAATCATGTCATATGCTTGATGGAGACCTCTTTCCTGTCCTGCTTCTGTTATTAGCAGACTGACAAAAGCAAGATGGCTCCCAGTCTCTAATCAGAAGATGATACACCACTTCTGATAAGAGGCACTGCTGCCATTTGGGACAGAATTTCTTTACGTGAAGAACAAACAGTAGCTGGGATGAATCTCAGTCTTCCAGTCTTTTAACCAGAGCCATTTAACCCTAATAATGTGATAATTGCTTTTAAAGCCTTCCAGAGGAAGATCATAATTTACATTCTAGAGCCTCATGTGGTGACTTGCCTAAAGATGCACCTACACCCAATAGCTGTCTTGCTGGTATGTGTATAGTCATTTCTCTGGGTGGACAAGGATTCACCAGGTATTGGTGCAATGCAGCCAATACATGTCAGTGAAGTTCCAAGACCATCCTGGTAGTGCCAAGTGCTGGATGCCATTTTTAGCATCAGAATAACTAAGTATTTAAGGACAGATCCTTCCTCAAATAGACAAGAAGAGCCGATCGGTTTCTCTGGAAAGATTTTGCCAGCACTACAAATGCTGCACATGGAAGAAGAAAGATGCTAGTTCTGAAGAGAACAAACGCACATCAGATGACACTGCCACTAAATGTACCTGGTGATTGTAAGCACAACTGTTTTGCTTCCAGTCTGGTTTCCCTCTTCATTGCGAGCCGTAGGGGCATCTTAAACAAAACAGCCCCGAGATGAATTCAGTTTAGTCACCAAGTGTGAAGGAGCGGGCGGGGAAGAAAGAAAGAGAAGCAATATTAAGTGTGGAAACTAATACAAAAAGCTGCTGGGATATTAATAGTGTGCTGAACTAATAAGATGCAGTCAAAGCTATGGAGTTTCTGTAACACCACAGCAGCTGCTACTGTGAAGTAAGAGACTAGAGTGGATCTGTGTATTTACAGCAGTTATCGGAAAGCCTGAGCATGTAATTCCACTCAGAATCCCCACCAACACAAACGCATTAAAAGCAGACTCAAAAAGTTTCTGTAAACCCACTGAGTACAGTAGCTGAAGTTTCCCCATGGAATGGTTCATAGCATTACAACTATTCTCACAGGGTTAGGCGAAGAGCCTTGCTGGATCCAGCATGGAGCAGAAGTAGCTCTTGCTGAGAGAAGGCTATGCTGTAGTAGTCCAAAAGAAGTTCTACTAGACAGTGACTGATGAAAAACCTTTGAATCACACTGCTTTGTTGGTTTTTTTTTAATGGCACCTACAGGCAAAGTTGGTTTGTCTATGAATAGATGAGTTTCTTTCAAGAGTTTGATTCCGGAGGCAAAGGGCCCCTCTGGCCAAGCTTTCAGCCCCATTTCCAGCTGTCTCAAAAAGCAGGAGGCCAGCAACGCCTACACCATCCAAGGCTACATCAAGCACACAGAGAAGGCATATCAAGGCCCAGCTTTCACACCTCTGGAGAAATCTCATTCTTCCTTGGAGGCATTATCTTCGCACTCTGGCAGAGCGAGGACAGACATAGGAAGTAGGCCCTGCACAGACTGCTGAGCTAACAACAAGCTCTAGGCAAACCTCCAGTGAACCTATGGGAGAGGAGGGAAAATAATACACCACATGTGTGGCCCCTGTTGTTCTAGGGGTCCACTAAGAAGAGCTGCAACCAAAGGAGCAGAGTTAAGTACAGCTATTGGCCAGAAATGCTACGGTTCTGGGTATGAACCAGGATCCCATCATGGAATTAACAGAGAAGTGCATAATATGAACAGATTATGGATTTGAAGGCAGGTGAATATGGCATCTGTACAAGAAAACTGCAGTCTAACAAACAGGATCATCATGATCCTCTTGGAGTCCTCAAGCAGTAGCCCTGAAGTGCCTGAAGCCCTTGCCATGGTTAACTACCCCTGCAAGAGCTCCCTGAAGGCTGAGCAGTAGACTATTGTTACAAAGCAAGACATTAAGAGAGTAAAAAACACAATTTTGTTAAGGTAGCTTTAGAGAAGAGTTACAGTTCTTAAGACATTTTAAGCCTTCATCACTGGCAGGGAAGGGGAGAAGTCAGGTTACTTAACTGCTGTTACGACAACTATCAAGTGGAAGAGAACATTGCAGCCCATAGCAAAATTCCACTATGCTTTTCATTAGGTGTGTCAAATTAGTTCCAGTATAAATTAGCCAGACAGTTGAATGCAGGTTTGCAGAAAATTAGTTTAAGACTACTTTCAAATTGGAAGAAAGCAAACAGGAAAAGATTCATTTCCCATGAAACACTCACAAAAGCCTAAAGCTGTTCTGGAGATCTCTCAGACCCTGAAAGACCTTTCACGCTTCCCATGTGCTTCACTGCCTGCTTATCCCAGCCTTTCCATCCCCATCAACCAGAAAGGGCCAACCCTCACTTGGGGCAGCTGTCAGGAGAGGTTAACAGGGTTACAAATGTGAGACCCCGAAGCATATCTATGCTGAGTTCCCATTGTCTGCATCTTCCCCTTACTGAGGGGCATCATGTCTGTAAAACGTTTGTCTCTCTGAACAGTGCTGCGACCCTGCAGCTTCTCTTTTCGCAGCTGGGTGGAACCAGACTGGGTGCACAGTAGTGCAAGGTGAGCTGTGCACACATGAGTGAGATAGGAAAAGACACTAAAAAAACCTCCAGGGCTTTCTCAGACCATCCTGTCATTCAGTGTAAGACTCACACAGGAAACAACTCCACCTTACCTGAGCTGGGCATTGAAACTAGTCAAGCTCCAATATTAAATGAGCAAGTGCTTGCTCAAGCGCAAGTTAGCAGTGAAGAAATAGGCTAGGTGGGTTTTGAATTAGAAAGACCAGCTTCAACCAGGACACATGAGCAAGGTCAAGAGACAGACATGTTTTACAGAGACCAACACAGAGTTTAAAGAGAATTTCACTATGGTACTCCCTTTACCTCAAGGTAAAATTTCAACCAAGAGGCACCAAAGAGGTTTCTCATGACACAAGTGGGTGACCACACAGTGATCCTCTGCCTCTTTCCTTGAGACCCCATCTCCTCCCAGCTACCTAAGGCTCATCTACCAAGACTTTACCACTCACTCTCTCTCCACATTTTTGTCAGTGCAGCAGAGGCAAGGAGACAGAGGGTCTGCTCGTTTGGTATTTTTGCTCGGTGCTTCCATGGTGCAGTGATATCCTGAACAGTACCAACCAAGCTGTATCAGATTTTTGGGTCTTAACTCAAGAAACCTCACAACACCCCCGTGCGGTCAAGAAAAGGATACTGGCTCATGCCACCCACCACTGAAACAGACACTCCGAGGCTGGAACGAAGCAGCTGTATGACACCATGCACCAACACTTCACAGCATTTTAGGGTAGAAAGCAATTAACCTTTGGCTGAATCCCCTTAGCTTCAAGCTACAAAAAGAGTGTTTGTTCTGTTTTCTTCTCTAGCCCCTACCTCCCCCAAGTCTGCACAGCTCTGGTGTTCTCATTAGCTCACTGCCTGGGCTGCTTTCTGGACTCTGAAATGGAGAACAGTTGTCATCAAATTAATTGTCTGTTCATTCAAATATTGATTTTGGTTTTCCTTTCTTCTACTCCAGAATAGTGGTGGCTGAGTGGGATAAAATTAGGGTGAGGCTGCAGTGCAGACAGTCAATACACTAGAGCTGAGATCTACTTTAGATCTCAGCTGTACTTTAAAACATGTTCAGGGAGATAGGGTCTGAAAAGAGCAATTGCTTCAGCCGACGGAAGACATTTTCTGCTCACTGCTGTTTCTTTCTAGGTCTAATTTCAATTTAGTATAATTTTCTGTGCTTACACAGAACTTCACCTTCAGGTCCTGCCCTAAAACACAGCTTTCCAGGATCAAAGTTTGCCAGCTACCTTTTTAAAGCCTGGAAATCCCAGCAGAGTCAGATATCCCTTAGATTTTTAAGCCCTGAACGAACATCCTGTATAGCATAGGTGAAGAGTGAATGATTTAAAAAATAAGAAAGCAGATAAGTGAAGATTTAGGAATATAATCTGGATCTGATTCACCAAGTGGGATTCCCTCACTTCAACCTGAGCACAAATTTCTGACTTCATCTGCCTTATAAGCATAGAATGAGTTACGCTCAGTTTACCATCAATTTAAGACAGGTCTGGTGAGTCCTGTCCCTGAAGGACCACTACCTCCATCATCCAGGCTTGCTCCAGCCAACTTGCATGTCACACCAGTGTGTCTCAGAACAGTTCCCTGCTTCTCTGGGGACAAAAAATGATTTTCTGGAGTCCTAAAACATGCATCCAACTCTCAAGAGTTGCATGCAAGTGCTGAATTTAAGTCAGACTAGTTCCCAGTCACCACTAATAGGACGCATTAAGTGACTTCAGGGGGTACATTACATAGAGAAAACCAGTCCTTTGGCACCTTTATCTTTCTAGGTGCTGATTATCAGCTTCACCCTATTAAGTCTTCCACTCTTCCATAAAGCACGTTCATAAACAGATATGGTTTGAAAATGTATCACTAAAGAAACTCCTCTGATACCTTCATTTTGGTTCATGCTTCTAACAGAAAGCTTTCCCAGAGCATGCTCTTTTGAGCTAACAGAAATGAAAAGCTGTGACTAGGGCTGTGGTCACCTGCAGGAGCATTGGGCAAGCAGAGGCAGACCAGCAACAGTTTGTGAACTGCAGAGGAGAGCGCAAAGGCAATGTGACACAGGAGCAACACATTTGGGTCCTTGCAAAGTACGCTCAGGAGTGGTCTTCCCAGTAACCTTTAGCCACTGCTAGGACCTGCCAGGTTATAGGACCAGCAAGTGCACACTCTCTCCGAGTTGGTGAGAAGACCAAGCCTGCTGCAGGTCCTCAGGTCCAGGACAAAAGCTATTTTGCTAGCTTTTGTTTCCATCACCTAAGTGACATGAGGACTTTCACCAGCTCTTCCCAAATTAGGGGTCTCAGTTAAAGACTGAGCCAGAACAGAGACACAAAATTACCTGTGTTTAGTTCTGCCTCTTGGCTTGGCTTCAGGTCCCAGAATCTGGTCACAGGCAGAAGAATCCCTAGGCCATGCTGTGTCTGATCACCGCACCTCCGTTTGGGCTGCCAAGTCCCATTGGCTGTACCTACACAACAGCAAGTGTGATACCCAGAGCCAGGTCAGCAGCAGCAGCGTCACTGAACTGCTGGAGACAGACAGCACCTTTACTACGTGTTTTGAGAGTAAGTCTGAGTACAACCTGACATCTTCCAACTCCTACTGTGGGCCTGGTGCCGTATTCAAACATGAGAGTAGCATTCGGCTTTTCCAATACCTTAAGTCCGTTTTGCTGTAGTCACCTACAGAACAGGCTGCTCTAAGTGCTCCTGGAGGCAAACATGAAGTCAGAAAACAAAACTGAATCAGAACAAAGCAGTGCTTTCCCTTAACCCAGCCTCACTAGAGTGAAGCAGGCAGGGAAAGAGCCTGCATTGGCAGATACCCTGCTAGTGAGTTTAACTGAGAAGGAATCCATAAAACCTCCAGGCACTCCAGCAGGCTGGGTATCTGGGATCACTTTCATAGTTCAGTAAACAGCTTCACCTCGATTCCCACAAATTGTCCTTGTCCATAGAAAAGTCTGAACATAGCAGCCATACTTGTGCTATGTGTAATCCAGTACTCCAAGATAATGCCTCATTTTGCTGGGGGTACAAAACTTCATGTTATCATGACTAACATGATATCATTAGAAAGAGAAAAAAAACCCTAAACTACACTGAAGAATTTCCTACATCCATTTAACAAGATACTTTTACCCATGGAATTCCAATGGTTTGGATACCTTTCAGGTCTTTCCCACCGTTTTCACCTTTACACACTTTTCCTAAGGGTTGAAAAACTGGAATGCTGCACTCAGGAGGTTGCAGTTAAGCTGCATGTCTTGGCATCTGAGAAGAAAAACTCACAAGTCTCATCTGCGTGGTATAAATGTTCCCAGCCTGCACATCAATACTGTGCAAGGCTTGCTTTCACCTTGTAGAAAAGAAAGCTACTGCAGCAAGTAATCTGTGCAAATCACATGGAAATTCAGCCTAGTATCTTCCTTATATTACAGTCACTCTTGTGATCAGTTTAGAAGCCCACTGAGATGCTGCAATTTCTAGAAATAAGCATTAATGATTTTGGCCAAGTAAGACGTAACTTGGTGAGTGGGAGCAGTAATAAGTATTTTATGGCTGATGAGGAGTTTGAGTTCAGTGAAAGAGAGTTGCCTGCCTTTCTAATGAGACAAGGTGCCTATTTCTAGGCCAGGTAATAAGCTGCTCTAATTAGTTTACATTTAAAACACAGATGCAGAGTCAGTGACAAGCTGACTTGGCCACAGCACCATGCTGAAGGAAGTGAAAGCATGAAGGACAGACTTAACTTGTGGAAGGTCTTTGAAGCTCTTGGCCCACTTGGTGAGAGGATCTACAGACAAAAGGAAAAATAATACGTTAAGAAGTGTGTGGAATCCAAGTTCATATTGCTTGTGGCTTTGCAAGTCCTCACAGAATTAGCACATTGACATGCATTAAAGGGTGAGCATATAAACAGACCATCCTGTGCTTATTAGTGTTGAAATTACTCACGGCCAACCCTCTCCTCCTGTCTCTTCCACACAGACACTGTAATATGCTGGACTACATTAAGTAGTTTATGAGTAGATGCTTTCAACAGTAATTGAAACTGCCCTTCAAAACCTCACTCACTGTGCCTTGAGGTCAGAAGTGAAGGAACACCTTGCAAAAGATGAGTGCTCAGTCTGCCAAAGAATTTGAGAGCAAAGACAGAAGCTGACATAGTGATGAGGAAGTTAAAGGCAACTGATGTTTTCATAACATCTGAAACATACTAGGCAAGTACAAGTCACCAGTACTTAGGCAGTGGACACAGTGTAAAACCCCAGCACAGTTTATGCCTGACAGATGAATGTAGATGGGCTGGCTGCGTTTAGAGAGGTGATCTGTTACACAAACCACCCCTGCCCCTTTCATAGATTTTGCAGCTTTTAGGTTGATATCCCACAACTGCAGGTTTTCAGTACAGAAACAGGATGATTCATTATGGTTACTCAAACCGCCATGGTCAAAGTCAACACAAGGAAAAGAAAAGGCATCTTCTCTTCTGCCTGGTCCTGTCCAAAAGGTGAGCCCAGGCATGGATTCACTATGGAAAACCAGAAGCTGAAGAGCAGCCCATCAGAACTCCTGCATACCAACCAGAATAATTACCACAGAGTGAAGATGAGCCAGCCTGCAATTAACTCCTCTGGAGCAGAAAGAAAAGGCACAGTTCAGAAGTGTCTGCATATAGATTCTCCAGACTGATCCCAAAACCCTACCCACGTACAGAGGAGCTTTGAAGGAGCATTCTTCAAGATGGAGATGAAAGTGTTATTCCCAGCCCCATGATGCTCACAGCTCCTATCAGGCAGTGACTTCGCTGTGTCAGTGACACACGCAGCACATAGGCTTCCTCAGGCCTTTTGCTGTTGCAAAGAGGAAAAGAGAAGCAAACCAAGGAGAAATGCATTCAGCCCTGTGTTATTTGGCAATGCTGAAACTAAGAGAATAGTATTAGGCAGCTAGTGCAAACCTACTATGCAGTAACTAACTTACAAGCTCCTAGAAGATCTGTAAAGTTGTCCCTTCATTCTCGTTTGCCCTCAGATGGGCAGGTGCAGGCAGTAAGGCAGGAGTGTAGAAAGAAACTCTTAGCCTTCCAGACAGTATAGTCTCCAAAGCTGGTATTATGGTCAAATAGCACAACCCACAGAACAGCCCTGTTCTGTCTGTCATCATTCTTGCCTTATTGTCCTGGGTTTTACTTTGTTCACTGTGAGTGGGCATGCTCCAGTTCTCAGACACAGGGCAGCAAACATGCTGGCACGCTGCCCACCCTAAGTACCGTGCAGGCAGGATGGCGCCTCCAATACTTAAAACAATATTTAATGTTTTACATCATTGTGGGCCTGTAGACTGTTTTCTAAATCCATGAAGCAACAGTGGATCAGTATGTGGTGTGCTAATGCTGCACAAGGAAATAATACATGAGGGGAAGAGATTACTGTGGAGGACTTGAAATTACAGTCAGCATTAGCTATAGAATAACATACAGCATGTGATGACCTACTTGTCCCAGGCTCCACAGCAGATCTAACAGTGGACTTTAAGAAAGGCACATATGGAAGGAAGACTGCCCAAGAGCAGACAGTCTCACTATTCTATAGTTCTACCCTCCCAAATCCATGAAGGAAAGTTTCTTCAGAAACTGCTTAGATGAACAGAGTTGCTAAATACAGAGGAGAGGACACACGTATAAGATAAAAACTTCCAACAGAAGCCTGCTTCACTTGCAAAAGAGAACACTCAACATGACAGACAGGGAATGACACACTCTGGTTGATACTGACACACGCCACAGACCTCAGCTTTAGATTTACAAAACATCAATGGATTTTTCTGCCACTAGTGTTTAAAGTCACTTTAAAGACCTGATTGAACACTGTAGCACTGAAGGCACTCCAAGGAAACTAAAGCAGCAAAGGAGAGAAATTTCCCTTGAAGATGGGGAGCTGACAAAAAGAGGGATTAGCTATTTCACCACAAAAGCATCTACCTCTGAAACCCAAGTGCCTTGTTCCTACTGAGATCCTAATACAAGAACAAGCTATTCCTATCACAGTGACTGATCCCGTGTTTTTCAGTAGACTGAATCCAACAAGACTGAAGATGTAGCCCAGCTATTGGCTTGCAGTCATTGACCAGAAGTGACTGAGGGTACATGGACACCAAGATCAAGAAGAGCCTAGCAGAGACTCATTCCCTGGAAGGAGACACTGACAGCCTCTGCTTGCCTTTGTTTCAGTACCAAAAATCTTTAAGGCCAGACTTCAAAGAAAATATAAGCTCAAGCAGTGTTGAGCAAGGTTGACTAGGAGAGCCTTCCCATCTTATCTGGGGGTGCCTGCCCTGCCCCACTGCCATTCCTCCCCCTCAGCAGTGCAGAAAACACTGCATTTTGAAGTCACATCTGCATGGGAGCTCTAATACTGCTTGCCATGGTCATTTTTCTTAGCTTTTCTACTTGCTATCCTTTATTCAGTCATCAGAACTTGAATTCAGATCCTTTTTCTGCTCTGCCTGGTTAACAGAACATTGTCAGTAGCTTTGTAACAGACACGCTCATCCTACTAGCCACTGGAAGAGGTAGAGACCCCCGAATTTCCTCCCACAAGTTATCTTAAAGCTGTACATGACTTCTGAATTCTAGCCTGTAAAAAAACAATGTATTGGTTTTAATTAGGAAAAACGTTTCAAAATCCCTGAAATTAAAACAGTCTCTTGTTCTTGGAACACATTAATGCTTTCTTCATTCTCTAAGAAGCTGTCAGGGCCCAAATATTTTCTTCTTGCCTGTCCAGACACCAAACTGAAAAAAAAAAAAACCAATTATTCACACCTCTGGTTTTCAGCAAAAGTGTTTTCCAAGGAATTCTAGAACACCAGCATTCAGTGCTAGTATTTTCTCAGGACTACCAGAGCATCTCCACACATACAATAGCTTTCCTCTTCAAAGAGGACTGACTACTGAAGCCAGCTGACAGTGCCTTCTCTGCTTATTTACAGCACTGCAGCAAACTGCATTTTGGAAGTTACCCCTATCCTCATATCCGCACACTCAGGTACCTGTTACACTTTTTACATCGCACTGTTCTTTTTTACCTAATGGCATTTTTCTACGTAGAGAAAACACATCTAAATCAGTTGTGCACAGATACATATGTGCCTACCCTATGGCTTCAAGACTGTTCCCTCTAAAATTTGACAGGGAGATGTGTACTACTTTGTAGTATACTCTCTTTTCAACCATGTTCCAGCGAAGTAGGTAAACCTACACTGTCCCAGTTTTGCAAGGATCCAGGAAATTTGAATTGATAGCATAGAAGTATAGCACTTGCCATAAACATGGAACAGTTGCTTCAGTGTGCTTGTCAAATGCATTCCTCTCTTTGGTCACAGTTATGGTCCAAAAATTTAACAAAAAATTAACAAGCAATTCACAATAAGAAGAACTGAAAAAAAGTCAAAGCTGGAGAACACATCACATACCCTACATGTTTTAATTCTTATGTTTTTTTAGTCTGGTTGCCACCTTTGGTTCAGCAAGTTCCTTAAAAGCTCCATCCCTTGTTCAGTACAAATTCCAGAGAGGAAAGGACACTGGAGAGGTTTGTCCTTTCAGCTTCCCAATAAATACGAAGTGACTAAACAAGTAGCTCCAGAGGCAGTCACCAACTCATTTCACACTGTTCTTCTGGTTCTATTTACACTGCTCCAATAGACAAGCCAGGACATACTGAAGCATGCTCATGACCAGCTTTATGATGGGCACCACTGCCTGCGGGAAGTCTCAGTGCTCCCAGAGCATAAAGCAGCCGTGGGTGCTTCGCGTGACCTCCAGCTATTTCCTTCTGTTCTATGGTGACAGAGGATGGCAGCTTAAAAAGTATCACTCCCCATACTCCTCAGGGCCAAGTGGGATGTGCAGACAGTCTGAGCTCCTTATTGAATGCTGGCTTCTTGGATGAGTAACACTACAGGATGCAGACACCAGCTTGGCAGAGGAACACTGCAGAGTTGACATGCTTCAACAGATCCACTGTGGACAAACACTTATGATCAAAATGTTCAGAAGTATTCTGAGTCCTGACACAGATCACCACCTCCAATCAACAAGGAGAACTGTCCCAGTTTCCTTTGGATCATGCTCTATGAGGGAAAGCATCTAGGATATGTAGTGCATGATTTGGAAGACAGGACAGCAACACTTAAGACAGTTCCTCTGAAAATCATTGCTGATGCCAAAAGACTAACAGGAGGTGTGATTTGAAATAAAAAATGTTCACTTGTGAGAAAAATTAAGGGATGCTACACACATGATAAAAAGCTGCCCTATTTGATAAACAGAAACAGAAGTAGTAGCTCTGCACTGGATGTTTGGCAACATCACTGCCCAGGTTATTAACCTAGATGGCTCCTCATGTGTATAGCCATCTGCATGAAGCTTAACTCTGAATCCCAGGTATCTGAAGGACAGCCCACAGGCTGCTGTACCGACACGGAGCATGGCTGGAACAGACAAATCCTGCAGCACTGCTGGCCCCACACCCTTGATCTGCTGCCAAGCCTTAAAGCTTAGTTACTGAGCAAATACTTCACAAAGTTGTATTTTCTAGCAGCAGTCAAACAAAAACAGTGGACAGAAAGAAATCTCCAACATGGTATTTTGTAAACAACTCCCTTTATTTTTAAAGCACTACAACTGATCTGAAAAATTCATGTGCTTGCTATAGGCAAGGCAAATAGCTTGACAGACCCACTACAGAACAAACACTTTGACATTGTGATGTGGTGTGGTGGCAGTAGAAAGCATAATTTTATCTGCTTTTACTGCACTGACCTCTGAACCCCTGCATTATGATTTGAGAAGCAGCTGTGTACTTAGACTCACAACACTCTGCTACATTCCCCAATCTGCTGGGCATGGCAAGTGTCACTCTTGGTGATTAGCACAGCCACCACGAAGGCTGTTGCAGGGGAAGACCTAGTGCCCCCTGCTTGGGACAGGTGCATGCCACTGTCATCCCACACGTGTCCTTTGGGCCTGCTACCAGTGTTGTCATCAAAGCACACTATTACCACCGAGTGCAATATCGCACAAGATACTCCCATTAGTTTGAATTTCACATCTTAGTGGTGCCTGTTAAAAGCTTATTCTCTTCCAGAAGTGCAGCAAGAATTGTTCTCAAGTAAGCAGTGGGGTCAGAGCAATGCAATGAACACTGTTCTCAAACAGAAAAACAATATATCCTATTAATTACATTTAATTTGAAGTCAGCAAACAAGCTTTTCTTCAGGTCTGCCACAGGCCTAGCCAAGCACTGCCTTGTATGTGAAATATAAAAGCCGTAATACAGCAAAAAGTAAATCAAGTTTTTGCTGGAAAAGTTTAGAAACAGAAGTATCTAATACTTGTCAGTCATGGGTGTATTTGAGTAATCCTGCAGGTCCTAGGGTCCACAGGAAGGTCCTGAACACTGCCTGTTACTTGAGAAAGCAAGGGAACCTTCAGTGTATTAGCATTTTGGCCCTGATCCAAAAAAACACTTAAGCACGTGCTTAACTTTAAGCACATGAGTGCACTCAGACACATAAAAGGACCACTTATTCATTGAAAATTAAGCATCTGCAGAAATACTTTACTGTATCAGCTTCTTTGCTGAGCATCTTACAGGATTACACCCTATCAAGTGACTCTGGAGAAAAAAATCTAAACAGAAATTGACTTCAGGCAGGATTGCTGACTGCCAGGAGCTACCTAAGCACATGTGGTACTCCCCTATGGAGGCCCAAAGGCTCCTCAGCTCTCGTAACAGCTGCACAGCCGTAAGGAGCCTCTCCTAAGGGCAGTGCATGTTTAGAGCTGCAGCTCAGACTTCACCCTGTGGTTCTTAAAGTTATGTAGAAGCTATTCCCTCTCACAAAAGCCTACCTGCTTCACTGAGGGATGGGATATGAAACTAGACCTGCCACAAGGTTATCAAAGACTGAAACAGGTTACCCAGTGAAGTGGTTGAATCCCCATCCTTGGATATATTTAAAAGCCATCTAAATATGGTGCTCAAGGATATGGTGTAGTAGCAGCCCTGTTACAGTTAGATAATGGTTGGACTTAATTCTACAAAATGCACTTGCATTAACACTACAACTTATCACAACTGTTAAAGATTGGTTTTAAAGTAACAGTTTGTCACTAATTCCAAGCGACTCATTGCACCTTGTTAGAAGCAGAAGTTTAAAGGCACATTTGAGGGAAGCGCTGAAGGACCTGCAAGATAGCAATTTATGGTCTGTACACTAGTCTGATCAAGGTTGCTGGACCTATCTGAGGAGCTTTGGTTTGAGAAGTAGAATAAAGCCCTCCTTTGCAGTGCAGCTATGGGTGCTGCCAACCCACTCTTAAGTCAGAGCACATGCACTACTCATCACACTTTCAAGAAAAGCAAATATTCCTATTTCTGCAATAAGTTGTGCAACAGGCTTCTGCTGAGCAAAGAATCTGAGTGACTGAAGTCACAAGCTGGCCACCCACCACGCAGGTTCCCTACCTGCTGCTCCACACCAAGGCACACCCTGTGTGCAGGACAACAGCACAGGCACCTGTCAGCCCCTGTGATTTGTGACCCATCTGACAAGGACGGCTGGAGCCACTGTTTACAGCCTGGTGTCACTTCTGGCTGTGTGTGTTCCAGCTGCTGTTGTTGGGAGCACTTGCCTTACCAATTCAGATCAAAGGCTGCACCAACACAAACACAGGAGTTTTACAAGCCTGTCAGCTGTACACTGTGATGAAGGTAAGCCCGAGATGCTCCTTAACATTTCTCTCACCATGCCTAAAACTGGCATCACCTAGTGCAAGAACCTAGATCAGCTTTCTGTAGGAGACCAAATGCAAATTGGCTTTCTTTACTACCTGATCAAATACACGGACTACTTCAAGATCTACACAGTCTTATGGCACATGAGAAGGGCTTTCAAGTGGTACTGTAAAGAAACGTCATTCTAGAATCATTTAGTTGTTTTGGTTGGAAGAGACCTTTAAGATCAAGTCCAACCATTAACCCAGCACCGCCAGGACACCACTGAGCTATGTCGCTGGGCACCACATCTACAGTCCTTCATACTTCTTACCTACACCACTTTAAGACTAGGAGAACAACTAATCTTGCATAAAGATCTAGCATGCAGGTCTTCTTAAGCAAGAAATAGCAATGCACAAAGCGTGGGACAGAGTCCCTGGCCAGGATGAAGCAAGCACAACAGAAGTCAGTATTTCCTGCATCTTTTAATTTGCTAGTAACATCTAAGTTTTAAAAGGAAAAAGGCAACATTTTCGTATTTGACTATTACACTTTGAAGTGAATGTAACCCACCCTCAGCTATTTCCTTTCCACATGTAACTGGTAGATATATTTATCAAGAGATTTTTCTCTTCCTCTTCCCACCACTTAACAGCTCTTGACTTTGTGTGGCCCCTCTATGGCAGTGTATTGTTTGTGCTTTTGTAAGACCCTACTTGAAAGTATGACATGTTTATATAGGAGGCATTGATGGCTAACACAGGCTTCAGCTCAGTAGGGCATTTGGGATGGTGTCACAGAGGAATGCTCTCCCCTGATTTATGAGCATGTTATAGTTATTCAGGTGGAGTGGCTGGACCTAGTAGTAAGCACCATCATACAGATCAAATGTGTTTTAAGTTCATAGATCAGGCTGAGGCACTGACAATTGCCACAGGGTTGTGGTAGTGGAAACTAAGGCCTCTGTTTTTAAAAACAGAGCAGTCTCTGAAGACAAGGAGCTGCTCTTCTCCTTGAGTTTTACTGCACCATTCTTATGAGCCCTATTCTGCAATATGATGATAGCTTATGTACAGATTCAGAGACAGATGCTTATGCTAGCCTGCAAGTTTGACTCATTAATCCATTCTTTTCAGAAGAAAAGTGTGATTCACTTCATTGTTTCCAGACACTTTTAACTACTTGATAATACTCATCTTCCCTTTTAGAAAGCATCCAGGAGTAGATACTCTTTTTTTTTCCTTAGCATGGAAGAGAATGCAACAGTCTCTGTGGCACATCAGACAGCAGTTACCATCAAAATGTCCTTGGGCCATCAGACATTTCCTTTCTTAACAATCTCGGTGTGTTATGCAGGTTACATTACACCAGATTTAAACAGATCTAGAAGCTGAACAATTGGGAGAGGTCTGGTGAGCCACTTCCTCTGGCAGGACTCAACCGACTTCTACACTTTCTACTCAAATTCACCAAGGGGTGCCTGTGTGGTACAAGGCCAGGCTGTGCAAACCTGGCCGACAGTCTCATTTAGGGTCCAAGCTGTGGGAAAAGAATACTTTTTTCCCATCTACTGAAATGCTTTTAGCTCCTTTCAGATTTGTCATAACAACAATACACTTAAGGAATAATCTAATGCTGTTTTAAATCTGTATTCAGTACAGACTGCTAAAATTGCCTTTCTCAATTTGGTACGCTACACTGACATATTGCACCTTTCTGTATGTTTTATTCCCTTATGGTGGATGAAATTCAAAGGTATTAAACAAAGTAATAAGCTAGCCCCACATAAGGCAGCTAAGTCTACAAATCTGGATGTATAATGAATATGATTAAGTCAAAGCTAATTGCTCTCTATCCATCAGCATTCTGTCATTACAAAGTTCCTTGTCTTTCCTCTCAAGGGCTTTTTTTCCCACTCTATGCAATTTCTGACTTCTTTCCACTGATGTCCAAAGCTCTAAGGCTCTCTAACATGAACCTAGGTTTCTTCCCCAGGCTTTCCAGCATCATTTCCATGCATGTTTGTCTAAACTTCCCACTGTTTCCTTCCAAACGATGTGTATTTTGAGTTTAGACCTGAAGATCTGAATTGAATGCAAGTCTTCAGTGCCTTTTAGACATGGCTCTGTATATGTTTGCTGCTCCTGCTCCACTCTCTTGTGATGTAAGCAGATACAGGAGCAAGGCGCTGCAACTACCTTCTGTCAGTATCTGCTCTTCTGTTTCAGTGGAGATGACCAGAGAGGGAGCAGATCTGAACCTCCCTCATGCCCCTCTCCTTTCCAAGCAGAGGCCTAAGCATACCCACAGGGAGGCACCACACTAACTGGCAGCTGGCACTGTCAGTCTCCTAGCCGCAGGGCATTAATAACCATTAACAAAACGCTATCCAGTTCCAACATGATGTCAGTGGTATTAACCTCTGTCATTCCTGTATCAGCACTGGTGAATGACTGGTTTTCTTTTTTTCCTTTAAAACTTACCTTTGAAATAGTCCATGGTGTTAAAGACAATAGTGGCTACTTAGAACAGCACTTGTTTTCCAGTACTGAAAAGGAACCACCAGTTGTCAGTAGGGATAGTGTACAAAAAGAGATGAGTTTATCTCATTCATACTTTTTTACCAACCTTTAAAACAAAAGAACCAAAGCTTCTATAGCCTAGATATTTGTGAGCAGTAAGGATTTACCACCTATTAGAGAAAATAGATGCAAGGGATTTGGGATTTTTCTGGAGCTGATAGTTTATGAGCAAATTACTCTGAACTGGTGTATTATAGCAAATCTACCATTTTCGGAAGTATGAAGTAAAAGTATCTTTTCTCATTTGAGCCAGAGCACAAGCAAGTCTTTTAAAATGGTATACTCAAAGCATAGTACAGTATCTAGGCATGTATTGCTTCCCAGCTCAAAACAAAAGAAACGTCAACTGCAAATAGGATCAAGTCTATAGGGAGAGTATCATTTACTACAATAATAAAGTTAACTGTAACAAGATAGTTTTCCACGTATACAACCACATCTATATGCATTGGTCACCAACAGGAACACTTCTGTCAAATTCCCTTGTGATGACTAAGAGTCAATATGCCTTAAAACGATCTGAAAGCTTGCTGGATTTCAAGACTGTCCTTTTCGTTCTTGTAGTAACAGATTAAGAAGCCCCTGTTTACACTGACCACATACTTTGCTATTTACTGGCAAACTCCAAGACAGAAGGCACATCTAATCCAAACTCAGGTTAAGTGGAGTACACCCCCCCAGTCTCCTACAATGATTTAAGATGTCCACTTTATCACAGAAAATCTTTGTTCTACAAAACAGGAAGAAGCCATGAGATAGATATCTGCATGGCAAACTAGACCTGCCCATCTCTGAGTTTACACTAAGAGCTACCACAAGGAGAGGATGTGCAAGACCAGATGGAATGGGAGTGCTCTGTGGTCCCATACCCTGTAGCAGCCACAAAATGCTGTTGTTCCTCTAACTTGGGTTCAACTTGCCTGCTCTTTTTACTAAAGCTTTACCTCTCAGAAAACTCCAATAAATTCATATGATTTGCACCTTCAACTGAAAACTGAACAAGACAAAGAAAATGTACTACTTTTCGTTCCTGTATGTGGAGCTGCTGGTCCTCATGGAATAAAGGCAGGAATGAACTCATCTTCTCTTTGAATGCCATGGCAACAAGGGGTACTGCCATCAGAAGCAAAGTCCATTCCATACAAAGCTTCATCATGAGGAGTGTTTCAAGGTGGAAGCAGATGACAAGAGGGAAAGAACACTAGCAATTCTCCAGGCTTGCTGCAGATCTTCTGAGGAAGTGTGTACTTCACACTAGATCAGGTCTTAAGACATCCTCTACCAGGCCATGACCCACCTGGCAGCACCTCAGTGAGAGGCAAATACACACCTCTCTGGAAACGGCAAAAGACCAACTAACTTAGTCCCATGCCCTTTCTAAGGAAAGATAGTGAGGGATAAGAGGGCAACATTTGTACAGATGTACTAGTGTCTTCTTCCTTCTTGGCAGAGAAAAGAAGAGCAAATTCCACATACTCTCCCCTCCCCTGATCACAGCAGTCTGTAGAACTAGGGGGAGAAGGGATTTTCTGCAAAGCCTGTGTCTTTGAGGCAGCAGAAGGGCAAGAGCTCAGTTTTACGACTCTTGGCCCAAACACAATTTACCATTTACAAATTAATCCTTCCCTGTTCGAGAGCACAAGGCCTGCTAAAGCTCTCATGTCCACTTCTCTGATTCTTCATTGTCCACACTGGCAGGGAGAAGCTGAAGACCTAATCGGTGTGTAATTCAATCGGTGTCCAGGCTGTGTCACAGCACAATGCTCCACTTGTAGTGCCACGGGTTAAGTCAGCCAGCTACTGTTAAGCAGCACAGCAGGTGTGAAGAATGTCACTTGGTCTAACGGTATGTTACCACTCTGTCAAGGTCCCTTTCTGACGCTACTTTCACTCACCACTTAATGATTTTTTTCCTACTGGAAGGAAGCTAATTGTCAGCTGTATATGGTAAAAGGGCACTTTCTGTATTTTTTGACCTGGAATTGGGAATTTCTGCACATGGCCTCATACAAAGTAAAAACCCCTATTCATCAGATCCCCCAAAACATGAAGGCCTGCTAAAAAGCATTTTATTTCCTTAGTCCTAATCAAGTAATTAGTGAGTTATGACTTACTACAGCCAAAGTGCTTCACTCTGTTGTTCCTCACCATACAGGACACTGAACATTGTCACACACCTTTTGGGAATAGCTGAGATCTCCTTGGTGCATAATTATACTTAAATTACTGAGAGACAGGTGCATCCAAGTATTTTTATCAACATAACCGAAAATCTCTGGAAAACAAAATTCAATGTGCTGTCATACTTAAATATAGACCATAGGCCACTCACATTTATTATTTCAAAAGGAGCAGAACATTGTACACCCTTTTTTCACAAGGAATACAGTGCAAGAAGTTGAGGAAGAGATGTACAGAGGAAGAGGGTAACACCTGCCTCTATGCCACCAGTGAAGCAGCAATGTGTGTGTACACCACCTAGCTGTGCCACCAGACAGATGAGGAGATGGGGGCAGCTATTGCTGATAAACCCAGAGCAGCACAAGTGAACTCCAATTTACTGACAGTGGAAAAGACATAGGGCCAGGAGGTAGGAGTACATCGGAGGACATCTCCCCTAGCACAAATGTACATCACACTTCTAATAGTCATATGCTACATGACATGGACAAAGGATGTGAGCACAGAACATGTCTAATTTTCATGCATCTATCCCCTTAACAGCTGTGAGAAATGGATTTCTGAAAGGTTTCTGTTGCTATTTCCCTAATTCCTTGGTTTTCACATAGAAGCAACACAAATAGGATGAGCTAAACCCTTATGAAACCCATCTGGGATGCTGGATCCAGTTCTGGGTTCCCCTGGCAAATAGGACATGGATGTACTGGACCGAGTCCAACGAAGAGCCATGAAGATGTATAAGGGGTTGAATATAAATCTTATGAAGAGCAACTGAGGGAGGTGGGGCTGTTTAGATTGAACATGAGGAGGCTGAGGGGAGACCTCATTGCTGTCTACAGCTATCTGAAAGGACACTGTGGAGAGGTTGGTGCTGGTCTCTTCTCAGAGGTAAACAGTGATAAAACAAGAGGGAATAAGCTGTGACTGGGTAGGTTTAGACTGGATATTAGGAAACGTTTTCTGCTAGCAAAAGTGGTCAGGCACTGGAATGGGCTGCCCAGGGAGGTGGTTGAGTCACCAACCCTGATGTGTTTAAAAGTTGTCTGGATGTGGTGCTTGAGGATACAGTTTAAGGGTGAACTTTGTAGAGTGAGGGTAACAGTTGGACTTGATGATCCTGAGTCTTTTCCAACTAGAACATTTCTGTGAAGCATCTGACACAAGGAAAGGCCAAGACTGCTGAGCCTGGAGAAGGGGATCTCAATGTGTACGAGTGATGGGGAGGAAGTAAATAAGATGGAGCCAAATTCTTCTCCATGCTATCCAGTGGTATAAGAGGCAGCAGACATTAACTGAAATACAGAAAGAAGCTTTTAAATATACAAAAGTGGAAATGCTCAAACACTGGGATAGGCTGCCCAGAGAGGCAGAGGACTCTCTGCCATTTGACACCATTCCAAACCAGGCTGGACACAGTCCTGGGCAGGAGTATAGTTGACCTTGCTTTAATCTAGCAAGGACTTGAACTGGATGATCTCCAGACGTCTCTTTCAACCTCAACCACCAACTAATGCTGTAAGAAATGATGTGTTGAGGACTAACCAAGTTAACCTGGGTGCTTTTTATTAAGATGCCAGCTAAAAAAACAAAAAAAAACCCAAACAAACAAAACCAATCTTCCCATAGAAATGTAGAATCACTATGTTAATTAAAATGTTTAGCCTGAGGTGCACAAACCCAAACTCTCTACAGGTTTGGCAGATTTTAATTGCTCATCCTTAGCTATTTCATAGCTACTCAGGGGCAGCACTAATGAAAACATTATTGAGGGGAATACTTCGCTTCATAGGAGGACCTGTACTGACAATTCTTGAGGAACAAATCTGCATGTGTGGTGTGCTGGGTTGGAGCGTTTGCTGACCTTCAGCTGTTACAGTAACTTAATGGCTCAAAGAAGCCTCCTGTGATTTTTTTTTTCAGATTAACATGTTCCTGTATTCTCTAAAACCAATCCCAACCACTGACATAAACACTGGAGGTGATCAAGTCCAGACTAGCGCTGTTCAAGTCCAGATTAGATGAGGCCTTGAGCAACCAAGTCTAGTTGAGTCTCCAATGGCAGGGAGATTCGAGCAAAACATCTTTAAGGTCCTTTCCATGGTAAGCCATTCTATGAAACCAGAGAAGAACCCATTAACAAATTTCTCAGGCACATCTTTTTGAAGAGACAGATTCTTAGTGATCATCAACACTCTTCCTACCTAACCGGGGGGCCACCAGGCCCCCCGGCCTTTTTTGTCCCACTCCCATTCACCCGGTGCATACCATGGGGACTCACCAGTGATGACAGGAGTAGGATCCCTCTGCCCAGTTGGGCACAGCTTAGGGCTTCTGGCTTTCCTGGGCTCGATTAAAAAGGGGAGTGGGCAGGGAGGGCAAAGTGGTCACACCTGGGGTGGGAGGAGACTGAAACAAAACCCAGGTGCTCTGGGTTGAGGGAAAAAAGAGGAAAATGTGGGGTGGGGTGGGGAAGGGGCAGATATAGTGGAAAAGAGGAGGTGGTGCTGAAAGGAAGGAGATGGAGAGGAAAAGCATGGAAATGAAAAGAGGAAGATGGAGGAAAAGGAAGGAGATGGAAAGGAGGAAGATGGGGGGGAAAGGAAGGAGATAGGGGAGAAGGGAGATTAAAATAAAAACTGGACTGTAATGTTCGCATTGAAGCCAGCCTTTTCATGACCAACCCTTTGTCATTTCTGCTTGGAGCCATAACCAGACATCTTCACTGGCTCACTATGTTGGCTGAAGAAGAGCAAGTCACACTTGTCTAAGAGGGGAAAATGAGGAAACAAAGAGGAAAACTCAGAAATAAAAATGAAAAAGAAAATCAAATATAAATTATAAATATATACAAAGAGTGAGGTCTTTCAGCAAGTTCTCCATGGGACAGCAATGTGCCCTTGTGGCCAAGAGGGCCAATGGCATCCTGGGGCACATCAAGAAAAGTGTGGCCGGCAGATCTAAGGAGGTTCTTCTTCCTCTAGACTCTGTCCTGCTGAGACCACACCTGCAATATCGTGTCCAGATTTTGGCTCTCCAATTCGAGAGAGGGATATGCTGGAGAGAGTCCAATGGAGAGCCATGAGGATGATGAGGAGTTTCGAGCATCTTCCATATGAAGTGAGACTGAGAGACCTGGGGCTGTTTAGTCTGGAGAAGAGAAGGCTGAGAAGGGAGTAAATCAATGTCGACGAATATATGAGAGGTGGGTGTCAAGTGGCTGCGGCCAATCTCTTTTCAGTGGTTCACAGCAATAAGACAAGAGACAATGGAAACAAACTTGAACATAGAAAGTTTTACCTCAACATGAGATGAAACTTCCTTACAGTGAGGGTGACAGAGCCCTGGCACAGGCTGCCTAGAGAAGTTGTGGAGTCTCTTTCTCCAGAGACTTCCAAAACACACCTGGATGCATTCCTGTGTGGACTACCCTGGGCGATCCTGCTTTTGGCAGGAGGTTGGACTCAATGATACCTTGGGGCCCCTTCCAACATCTAACATTCTGTGATTCTGTGATTGTCAATCCTGGGAAGGAAGTGAGGAAATGAAGAAAGATGATCCAGATTCTTAGCACTTGCTATAGCAAAGGTCATGATTTTCATTGTTCCAAATATGAACTGGCATCCATATTTACAATGTTTAACAGGTCTTTCTTAGTGCTGAAGCCAAGCCGCTCATTTTACCCATACTCATCTACTGTCATCACTGACGGCTGATGTCCAAACATGGCCAGACACCAGTTTACATGGCAGGGGCCATGAGACATTCTTGCATCCTGAATCAGGATTTAGCAATGCCACGTGCCAAGCCCTAGAAGCACGCAGAGCATTTGCAACTGAGCACCTGCGGAAATCCCATTTCCTGACAAAGGCAGGCCTCCAATATTTCTGTTTTCCTCCTGGTCTTAGGCCATGCCTTAATAAAATATGCCCTATATAATCCTTTTATAGCTACACAGAGAAAAATGTCCTTGCTTAGCATTTACCCCTCTTTATGAAGGCTCAGTGGAAACTTGGTTAAGCAATCAGCACACATACAGAGAACAGAAGTCTTGGCTGATGGGATATGACCAAAACCACAGGCAGAGTAGAGAGATAAAGCGGACAGGAAGGTTATTGGAGAAAGCGGAAGGACTCCAGTAACTTTAGTTGAATAAGAGGACAAGACCCTAAGGAGCAACATGAAATTTGGTGTTAATGCTGACAGTGACTTATGTGGGCACATGCTTTTGGAAAGGGAGGTCAGAATAGCTGTTGTTGGCAGCATGTGAATAGCCAGAGAGCGCAGGACTAGATAGAGATCTTTCCTGGATCCTGGGAACAGTTCTAGGCAAGTAATTTGAAAGCAAGCTACAATGGACTTGGAAGGGCTGGTTGTGAGGCCAGCAATGGGAATGACTTCGAACAGTTTAAGACTGCTGTAAGACTCCCTGCTCTGCAAGACACTTCTCCAGTACCTCCTGATGCAGATCTAGGTTGCCCTTACTCTAAGCTACTTTCTTCCCTTTAAAGGCTGTGATTCCCTTACTCCAAGAAATATGCAGTAAGCCTGATCTAGTTGAGGATACCCCTACTTACTGCAGGTGGGCTGGACTAGATGACCTTCTAACCCAGACCATTCTAAGATTCCATGCATCTTTGTCTTTTCTCCTTCATTCTAACACTGGACTGCTGCTGCTTCATCTCTGATATGAGCTATCTGTACTGCCTCTTCAAACTCCTGCTGGAGGTTGCTACCTTCTGACCATCCACACTTCTGGAAGTTCCCATCTTGTTTCCACATCTTGCATTTTCCTGACACTGTCCCCATGGTTGCCACATAATCCCAGATTATCTCCACTTTTGTTTTCTTCCCTTGCTGCTGGCTTTGGCAGCGTGAGTCTGGGGCCCAAGCTGTCACATGTAGCAGTACACTGCTCCATGCTGATCTCACTCTCACCGGGCTGCTCACTGGAGTTTTAAAACAACTCCAGACTCTGAACTGTGAAACACTACCAGCCCTCAAAATTTCTCACATGCCATCAGATACCTGCATCCTATCTTCAGATCATATTACAGGCTTGGCAGTTTTGAGATCAATCATTTGTCATGGCTCTGCTGGTCTCAGCCTCACTTTGGGAACCATCACCCATCACAGTGCTGTGAAGGCTCAGCACTCACAGTGACAGACACTATTTCCCATTTCCACAAGGAAATGCTACAACTTTTGTCTGGTAAATGCTGAGCATGAAAATCAGGTCTCTGTAGTACACTCCCATTCCTTTCCTTCCTGCTGATCAGCCCTTCCTCTGGGTACTTTAGGAGACCTACCCCCTCCTCTTGGCCATGACAGTGTACATTTGAGCAGCTGTTAGGGCTGGATGAAGCACCTGCTCTGGAACAGCAGCTGGAGTTCATTTTGGGTCCAAAGGGCCGAAGCCAAGAAGGCTGACCGCATGTGCACTAATCCAGCATCATCATCAACTCCACCAACAACAGGTGCCTCTTTGAAGAGAGAGGGAAAAACTATTTGGGGAGGAATCAGAGCTTTATAAAGGACATTGTGGGCCAAGTCCTCAGCTGGTACATGCTCACAGTTAAAGCATGTACTATCTCTTGAAGTTGTATGAGCAATGCTCACACATATCAGTAAAAGACCTGGACCATGTTCTGTGATGCTCCTATTCCCTCTCTGGTTTTCCTAGTGATTTTTCACCTCTCCTCTTTGCTCTGCACTGATCTCCTCTTAAAATGGAAAAGAAACAACTTTGTGTCCCTTCATTCAGATCAAACAGCTGAGAAGTCACAAACTACATATACCAGAATTCAGCATCCTCTTCTACACAGATAACACACTCGTACTGTTGCCTGACAAGATGTGTCCCTCAGTCCTGACTGAGTCCTGGAGTCCAGATTATAAGCATGCATGCATCAACAGAAACACTTTGAAACAAAACGGACCAAACCCTGTAAAGGTCCCTTAAGAGAAGTCTTTCAGCAAGAGGCATCATAAAAATTGCCACACACTTGCTCAGGCCAGTGGTCCACATAGCTCAGTGCACTATTTCAGTGTATGGCCACTACAAAATGATGTAAGAAGAGTACAAAACCATCCTTACCAGAAACCATTACTGGCCAAATTGTCTCAAAAAAAATTATTCTTGCTTCATTTTGCTAGCAGGCGAATATGACTTAATGCATACAAACCCATTTTTTAAGTCCCTCTTGGAGTATTACAGATAAAGGCTTGCATGCACAAAAGCTTCCACATTTTTTTTTCTTTTCCAAGTTGTGTCATTCTGAACAACAAATGTCAGTTCTGCAGATCCAATCTCACTCCCTGGAGTTACTCCTTTGCCTATTTCTACAGAACCCGGAAGTTCTCTCGAGCCTGAGAATGGAGCTGGATCCACAAAGGTGGCACTGTAGGGCACTCTTCTCACAAAACATGAGTAAAAGCAGACTTTCCAAATTCCTGTCCATCATCAGTGCACCATTAGAGGAAAACACAACCTTGCTCCATGCAGCTCACATAAACTAGTCACAGCCTTCATAACATCATAGTCCAAAATTTGTTTTTCTGAACTTTAAGTCATGACTGTCTGAGACTTAAATCTAAGTCATCTTCCCCTTGGGACCATGTTTCAGGTGGTTTGCATTAGAAAAGGAAGCAAAGCAGAGACAATTAAAGGAGCAGAGCTGCTCAGGAGAATACCACAGACTGAAGACATAGTCTCCAGTCCCTAACAGTTGCTGGTATCTCACCCACAAGAACATACAGGTGTAAATTGTACTATGTTGGCTTGCCCATTTAGGTAAGTCCCTGAGAACTTTCCTTGACAAACACTGCAGTACAGGCTAGACAAGCATTCCTTCCTCACCAACAAGGAGACATTCACAGAACCACAAGCAAAGTCCAGTGCTAGAAACATATTCTCAGCTGATGCACACTCATGGATTCCCTTTGAGGCTTTAACCATAGTTCCAAAATTGGAAAACATCAAAGCATGTGTAAACATACCAAGAAGGCAATATTGCACAGTTATGCATCAGGTTTGTCCATATATAGATGCCTGAGGGAGCCATATGGCAATCACCACTTTGCACACAATACTGAGCAGTATGGATGCATACATGTTACTGCCCTTCACAGCAAAAGCCATAAAAACCCCCTAGCATCTGACAGGCACAGAGCTCTTCCAAACCCTCTGAATCTGCTCTGTGGCTGTCACTGGACACATTTCATGCAGGCCAGCTGCATGGGATTTATTCAACCAGTTTTGGAGTATCAAAGCTAACTTTTTTTTGTCTTTGCCCTAGGCAGGCATTTGGTATGCAGGATTTAAATCAGAGAACAAAATGTTCTGTGAAATTTGTAAATACTCAGAGCACAGCAATTTCTAAATTCTTAAAAATATAGCAACTGGAGCTAGTGGTTTAAAAGTGAAGAAGTAAAGCACTTCACTGCATCCCTGTTAGTAATGCCACTGTGCCCTAAAGACTAGAATTAAGTGACTTCTCTAAGAACATCAACTAATGGTTCTGACTGCCTGAAGTGATAAAAGTCAAACACATTCCGAGTTACACCTCATAATCCAAATGAATTCAGGAGGATGCCAAATTCACCCAGTGCTCTGCATAAAGATGAAAACAGTTTGTTTGATCCTTGAAAATTGGCACAAAAGACTTGTGCCTGAGACATATTGCCACAAACAGACTACAATCTAACACCTACTATTATAAGAATTTTATTATGTATTTAAAGCCATTAAAATGGAATTAGGTAGAAAATTATATGGAATCACTACACTTACACTGTGAAGGATGGTGTGTAGGTGGCTGAAAAGCTGTGTTTTGAGCAGAAAGCAGCAATAAAGGGTCATTTGTGACTAGCACTAGAAGAGGAATTACTTCATTGGAATTTGCATAGCTTTTAAGTCTATGACGTTGAAGTGAAATTGTCCACTTCTGTTGATTCACCAATGCCAAATACATATTAACACAAAGTTGAAAACAAATATTTAGCTGATGAATGTTCACATTAAAGTTTCAGGTAAGCAAGCTTTTTTTTCCCTCTTAAGTAGGTTATTTTAAAAGTTGAAAGGATTCTTTTTCAAACATACACTGTCAAAAAAGAATTTTCATTATTTTTTGGTGAGTACATTTACAATAATTTTGTCTTCACCTGCAAACATTCTGCACACCTCTTACCAGATCTGTGGCTTTAATTTCTTCTTTCTCAAGCCAAGTAGCACATTTAACTCCCAGGAGTACCTGTACTTCAGACACAAGTGCTCTTGGTCCTAGCAGGGACTCTATGTACACTGATTATCAGTAGCGTACAGCAGCAAGACAGTAAATGGTTTCTGGATATCTACCCTTTGCCTGTAGTTTACTTCTACTTGCCCAAATATTACAGAATCACAGAAAACATCCAGTTGGAAGAGACATCAAAGATCATCCAGTCCAGCCCTTGAACCATTACTGAAGGGTAACACTAAACCAGGTCCTTAAGCGCCAGCTCCACATGCTGCTTAAACACCTTCAGGGACAGTGACTCCACCACTGCCCTGGGCAGACCATTCCAATGTTTGAAAACCCCCTTCTGTGAAAAAAGTAGTTCCTAGCATCCAGCCTGAACCTTCCCTGGCACAGCGTGTAACATTTCCTCTAATCCTGTTGCTTGCCACCAAGGAGAAAAGGTACAGAGTGCATCTGCTCATGGTCACCTCAAAGAGGTAGGTTTGATGGGCACAGAGTGCATCTACTAAAGTTTACGCTGCCTGGAAGGCATTACCTGCAGTCACCGATTTCAGGTGGCACAGGCTGTACTAAAAAAAGGTACTGCCTTTTTCAACATGTCAAGTCTTGTTTTCTCATTTGTGCAGATTCTTAGCCACAGCTGTGGAAAGGAAGGTAGAGCAGAAAGGCAAGGTATACACATGGACAGACGTTAGGCAGTTTGGAATTGCATAATCCCCTTATGCAACATGTTGCCTGGGGAGCACCACATGTTTTCAGAAATTCCACAGGATCTCCTTAAACTTGCTTCAGTGCTGAGACCCAGGGCTTCAACCTACAGTAAAAGGACTGTGCTTAGGATGTGTCATGGACAGATTGCAAGGATGAGCCCTATGTTTGCTGCTCTATGCTTTTTTTAGTGTGGTTTGAAACAACTGTTTCAAATCTCAGAGGCCAATGCACACCCTGACAGCTTACTTTAACTTACTCCTAAGCATAGCCACTTCAAAAAAATCAAACAGGTAGCAGCAGCCAGCTGGAATGAGTAGTCCACTTACAGCTTAAGTGCATTTATAAGAGAACGAACTACTGCTGATGAGGCTGCAGCTTGCTCAGCCTGGCTGCCAACGCTGTGCAGCCATCAGCTCCTATTGCTGCCTCTAAGCCAAACCACAGCTTCCTGAGCACTGGCAGAGAGAGGCCTGACTCTTAAAAGAGGCACATGAGCTGAGAAGCCTAATCAGCACACCAAACAATTTTGTAAATATCATGGAGAAAACAGCTCAGTGCAGGTGAATTTTCAACACTGGAAATAGTAATACATGTTTAAGAGAAAACAGTGATAGACAGTGCTAGACATGTCAGCAGTGGCAGCAGTGCAGTTCTAGCAGCAGTCCCAGCATGAAGATGTCTATCCATGTGTGTACACTCAAACAAGGCCACTGGCAGCTTGACCTTTCCATACCTGTACTGCGACACAAGGTTAAAGGTAAGTTTTGCTCATGTTGCAGAAACTTTTACAAAGTTGTCCTCTACGTCTAGAGACTTACCCACAGGCTGTGGACTTGTTCTGTTCCAAGAACACACTTCAGACAGTAAAGTTTCAAAGAATTCTCTATACATCATAATAACTTATATTATCCAGTGTTCAGGAAGTTCCTTTAGGAAGAACTTCATTGTAAAAGAAGACAGACAAGTCAGCCAAGTTCTGAGTATCTGTACTCTGCATACTCATGTCAAAAGGAAGCCTATGGAACTGAACTGCCCCAGATAAAAGTTACATCAGAGGCACGAAGTGTTGCAACTTTATCAGGGTACTGATGCAAAGCAGGAAAGTTGATGGAGGCAAAAAAGACGCAGCTGCTTTCAGTATAACTGAAAAACACCCCCAAACACCTCAAGCGTCTTTAAACACTATTGTGATGGATCTTTTGCAAATAAAAAGTATCAATGAGAGGAAGAAAATCGTTGACTCTCTAGGAAAGGAAAGCAATGGAAAGCTAATGCGCATTTGAGGTGAGTGCTGAAACAGACACTTCAAACGTTACTTCCAAAATAAAATTCATCCAAGTACTTTATAAACAGCATTTCACTGTGCTACATCATTACAGTAAGAGGAATATGTATGCAAAGTATAGATATGGCACTGTGTAGGAATTTTCAGAACCGCTAAGTCCCATATATTCTGCCTGTTCTGATACCAACAAGATCAAAACTCTGGCTTCAAAGAAACTAGGCTTTAACTTTTACTTTTGTGAAGTCCTTCTCCTGTATTGCTGAAGCATACTGATTTCCCAGCACTACAACAAACCAGACCTTTCCACTTGCTCAGTGACATACAGACAACAAGCATTTTCCAGAATGTTCATCTTACAGCCTGGTCACAGTACTACTATTATCTCCCTAGGGCAATCTGATGACCTCTTTCACTGTAAGACAGTTTAAAAAGTTATTTTTCTATCCTTACTTAAGTAGTAACCTTCCAAATTTCAAGCTGCCTTTTTAACTTTATGAGTCATACAGTGCAAAAAGGCAACAAAATACCCTCCTTCAATCCAAACAGGACCAGCAAGTGACACCACCTCATCCTATGTAACAAGAATCCCTAAATACTTCATAATAATGAGACTTTTCTACAGTACATTTCATTATGGTACAAATAATATATATTTCCTTTAGTTCTGTGAAGGACAAAGCAAAGTAAACTGAAGTGTTCTCATAAAAAGAGAATGTTCATAATGGAAAATTCATAAAGGAACGCATGGAGACTAATGACATTTAGAGTCAGTTTTCAGATCAGCTCCCATACATCATAGGCAACCTTAAGAAATATCTTTGTGTCTTCTCTCTCGCTGAAATGGCTAACTTAATATTGACTTCCATGGGAGCAGGGGTCCATGGGTCCAGATACAAGCTTCTATGAGCTGATATGCTCAGAAATCGTTGTCAGGAATGCCTACCTAACTAAATAGAACTATAAACCTTTCCACAGAGGCACTAACTTGATGAGAACTTCTGATTTAACTACAGCATGAAGAATAATAATGAAAAAACTGACAATTACCGTCAACAAACAGGGTTGAATATCATATGAGATAGAGGCACTGAACTAGAAGTACCAAAGTTTCTCATGAGCAATTTTCTTACACCTTTAGGTGACTACTCTCAGATGATTTGTGCTCTACTCTAGATAGTCAGATCCAATAACAATTAAAACATGCACCAAAATAATGATCCTGCCCTTAGCACCCTGAATTTGTCAGGGAGTTGGGTCATCCGCTACAAAAATATTCCACAGAACAGCAGGTAACATTAAGCTTACTAAGCAGGAAGCAAATTAACAGAAAAATTATCAAATCTGAAGAGTGCTGAGATTACTCATATTTCCACCTCACTGCCTTGACTGTATTAAAGGCAAATACATGCTCAAGCATGTACAGCTCTATGTATATGGTGAAGAAGCTGAAAAAGCCAGAAACCTGCAGTTTTGAGGTTACTGTGCTAACTAGGGATTATGAGTTACTATAACACTGAAGGTTTCATCTGGCCAGATAGGTTCGGCTTGGCAAAACATTTTTACTGCTAAATCAAAACAGATAAAAGACTTGGCCTGTACCCAACACATACAGATACACTGTCAAATATCGAGGCTATTTTGACAGATCGCTCCCTCCCAAACACCGTCTCTGTCTACAACCTATCATCAGCTGCTCCGATCTCGACGCTGTCACGCTGCGCTTTTGCACGTCGTTCGTTCGCTATTAAAACGGGGTATTTAACACTGGGCGTCCCTCACATAAACTGTACAAAGGCCGTCACCGGGCGGCCCTTCCCGCCCTCGCAACCGACGACGGGCCGAGGTGCCCCAAACCTGCTTAGGCTCTCTCGGACCGCCCGGCACCTGACAAGCCGCGCAGCGCCGGCTACTCGCGGGGCAGGTCGGGCTGCGATTGAGATGACCGAGCAGGGATGACACTACTCAAGTCTTGCCGTGGCTGCCCACGGACACGCAGGAAATGACGGCACTCGCTCGGGCGGCGCGGCCCCCCCCTCCCGCGGCGAGGGCGGGCGGCCACACGCAGCTCCCGCCGTGGCTGGCCGGCTGGGAGGCGGGGCGGGCGGCGCGGCAAGGTGTGTCCCAGGTGCCCGGCTTATATCAGGCCGCACGGCGGGACGGCACCCCGGCCCAATGGCGGCGCCCGCCATGGCTGAGCCGCGCTCCAAGCGGCCCCGCGTCACGCTGCCCGGCTGCCCGTCGCACCGCCCGCTGCCCGGCAGCCGGGTGCGGCAGAACTTCCCGCCCGCCGTGGAGGAAGGCCTCTGCGGCGTCACCGGCGCCCTGCTGGAGTTCGCCTATTGCCTGCAGGCGCTGGTAAGGCGGCGGGCCGGGACTGGGTGCTGTGGGGAAGGAGAAACGCTCGAGGGAGCGATATGGGTCCCTTCTCGCTCTGGCTGGGCACCGGGATAAAGAGCCTCGATGGCTGAGAAGGGTTCTAGAGTCTGGCAGACCCGACGAACGGTGCTCGCCCCGTTACGTGTCCCAGTGGGACTTGCGTGCTCGCTTTGCATCCGCAGCTCAGCAGCGGCCTGCCAGAGCCGCCCGTCAGCTCCGGCTCCACTGCTGCTTGGGAATTTATCCCTGGCTGGCCGGGATATGGCGATAAGAAAAGGCAGAAATGAAGGTCTAGAACACGTGAGTAAGTATTTCGGATAATTCACACAGAGCTATGCTTGTGGAAAGAGAATGGGGAACACTAAGAGCTTTGGAGTGCAAATCTTGTGTGTTTTTTCCCCAGACTCTTCACCTGAAATACTTCTATGAGGTTAACTGGTGAAATAGCTGTTTGTGAACATTGCTACTGGCTTATCCTTTTTCTGCTCAATACATAATAAATTTGGACATGGATTACAAAAGTTATCTCTGATACCGTGTAACATGTATGCCAGAATTTTGCCTCTGGTTACATACCAAGTTTTAAGGCAATTTAAATTTTAAGAGCTGTTTTAATAATAATAAAAAAATTATGTCAGGTATCCACTGAGAAGCAACATTAGCTATACTCAACATAAACCCAAGATCCTTTGATCTAGCTTGGTGTCAGGTCCACTGAAAATTTAAGTATGCAGTAAAACTACTTGTTAAAGCATGTGGATTAAATGACCCTAGTGATTGGCATTTGTGCAGGATGGAGAAAGCTGTTGAGAAATTGACTGTGGGTAAATCAAACCTAGAAATGTGAGTATCTTAGAGTTGACGATTGACACAAAAGATTTACCTTCAGGTTTAAGCAGGTGTGGTATCTTGCTGCATGTCTTCAAACAGAGCACACACTTGTACTGGAATGCTGGTTACAGAACACTGAATCTTGACTCTTCTGTCCAAAGAAACATAAATTAATTCAGAAAAAGAAGATCATTCAAATACTACAATGAATGTTCTTAATAAAACATTCCAGTACATACTTCCTCTTGTATGGCTTATGGTCACACATGTGCCACAGATTTTGGGTATCCCAAGATGGCCATAAAAATACAAGAGGAAAATGAACTTGCTTTGTGTGCACAACTTTTCTGCATTTTTCCTAAGCAAACATCATAGATTAAACACAATTATTTCATATTTACACAAGGTAACAGATGAAAGTGGGCCCTTAGTCCTCCTAGGCAGGCTACCATCCAACAGCTTGATATGCATACTCCAGTCCAGAGTATGCCCAACAGGCAAAAGCTTTGCTGCACTCCATGTGGGAATGAGCAGCAAGATGCTGTAGCTCCCTCAGTTTGGTTCTTGGCATATGCCCAGCTGCTGTCTCTAATCTTCCCCAGCACTGGTATTGTGCAGAGCCAGTGCTGAAACCAGTATCGCCTCCTGGCTCTCCTTCACTACCTGTCTCCTAATCCTTTTGTCTCTTTGTAAGACAGCAATACCATGGATAAAACCTTTCTAATAAAGGAGCTGACATATATGTTCTATTAGCATAATTAAATGTTACAGTGGTTGAAGCTGTCACCCTCCCAGACAGAACAGAACAAGGGCTGCAGTGGGTTTAGACACTTAATATTTCTGAAGTAATCCCAGGCATGAGTTATGTACAATATGAAAGTTGTACAGAGCATGCTTATTTTGAAATAATTTTATCTATAATGAAGTTGCTAAATAGATGCTAAGTTGTGCTTGTTCCCTTTTTGGTATTTGCCTCGATGTTCTCATGCCTTTGAAAGTTATCTTTGATGGAATGCTGACCTGAAGGGATAAATCTTACATTCCCTGTGCTGTGACTGTATTAAAAACAAAATGTCCCAAAGCACACACACACTTGAACCAGTCATGAATAAGAGATTCTGAAGATCTCTGACTACTACCAGGAGAGTGCTACAGTTAATCTGTTCAGTACTAAAGGACATAAGGAGTTCTAGTGTAAGTAGAGAGATTTTTCCTCTAAGACCGTAACTTCATTTATTGCAGAAGTTTGGATTAATGTCTTCAAAGTGATTGTGCTTTGAATACCTATTGGAAAGGTCTCCCACATTCTGATAAAGCCAGTGTCTGCTGGGAGTGAGTACCATCTCCAGAAAATCTTAACACTGCTCTTTCTGTGTGCTTAGGGTGAATATTTTGATCAGTCACATGTAGCTCTACCAAATGTTTCCAAGTTCTTCTTGCATCAAGCTCTGGAAGAGAGGAAAGCTGCAGAGGCTTTGATGAAGTATCAGCAAGAAAGAGGTGGCCATTACTGCTCTAAAACCATCCAGGTGGGTAGCAAACAGCAAGCTTTCAAGCCACTTGAAGTCTGCAGTAATCACTCTAACTTCTTGCATTAATGTTGATACTTCAGATCTCTGTGTTCATCCCCTATTAGACATCCAGATATAATTTCCCTGTCATATGCCATTGATTAATACAGTAAAAAGAGCTGCTGTTCTGGATAAATGCTACTCTATCTTTGCTTTTAGAAACCAAACTCTGAGTATGCAGTCGGTCTGGTGAAAGCCCTGGAATTAGCAATGGTGCAGTGGAAAACAATGGTACGGTATTTTGAAGAGCTTTACGCCCTGAGTATTGAAAATGCAGACCCTCACAGTGCAAGCACCATCAAGAAACAGTTTATTGAGCCCAAAATCCAGAAGATCAAGCTGATGGGAGATCTACTGACCAATGCTCGCAGGCTTGACTGTTCCCAAGATGGCAGAAACAGTCTTGGGGATTACTTTATGGACCGGTTGCAGAAAGAGTTCAGAACAGGCATAGAGCCAGAGTCTAGTCAGCACTGCAGCCCCTGCCAGCCTCTCCGGCAGTGTACAGGAGGTGCAGAGGGTCTGAAGCGACCCCAGAGAGAATCTTGCCAGCACAGAAATGGCATACAGCCAATATATGCAACCATACACTGCACTACCACACTGCCACAGTGCAATGATGGGACAGGTGCAAAAGTGAAGCAAGGCAGGGAGGGCCTTTAATGCTGTGACTGCTGCAGCTACGGGGTAGTACCTAAAGCAGGCCTGTATGGAGGGGCGCATGTGAGACAGGAGCTTAGGAGATATGGTGCTGTATCACTCCTGCTTTACACCCTGTCCCCTCATCCTCCAATATACAATTCAGAAATTAGGCCATACTATTATTTTAAATGATAACAAGGTTGTTAATTACCTAAGTTACCAGCATTAGTCACATTTACCTATGCAATTCTTCTCAGAAGCTAAAAACTTCTAAGCCTCTGTTCTGTCTTAAATGATTAACAGGGTTAGTTAGTGCAAATTATTTTTAACAGCATACCTAACTTTTATAAAAAAAGTTAAAAAAAAACAAAACAAACTTCTATGTGGCAGAATAACATAAAGCTTTAGTTTTATATTAAATATTTTATATTACTAATAGATTTTTTTATATTGTGAACAAGTACACTAACATAATGAACTTCTTAACAAATACTTGGTGTAATGTTTTCTTGTCTTCTTTCTATCATAGTAGCAATTTAAGTAATCTAATTTACTTATTGCCCAGCTATTTCTAGTGGTATACTTCTCCAAGATGAAGGATGCAAACATTATTCAACAATAGGAATAAGATGTTATGCTGGGTGTTTTTCTCCCCTTCTTTGCCTAGATGGCTTTTCTCATCTTCAGAAAGACAAGAGATAAATTGGAAGTTCATACTGGATATGATCCTCACAGTGTCTAGTGTGCATTTTGTAAGTGTCATTGAAGACACCAACCTGAGAGCTCTGTTCAGATTTAATCTAGGATGATTGCTTTAATTACTATACAGAGCCCTATTTGAACTAGCTAAATTACAGTATTACTCTGTGCTACTGCTATTTCTTGTATTCTCTGTCCTGGTCCTTAGTAGAGGAGTAAGACTAGGAAAAAAAATCACAGAATCACAGAGCAACTTTGGTTGGAAAGGACCTCTAAGATTGAGACCAACCATCAAAAATGCAGCACTTAACTGGAATTGCATCATAGAGAGTGGCCATGCATTAATTTTGCATTTTAATTAGAGCCATGTTCAATTAGAGGGACTGTTAGCACTGCTACACCTAAGGCCTTTAGCCACCTTGGTTACAGTTCAGAGGTATCCAATTCCTTCCATTCATCTCCTACAGTAATGTCTCTTTTTTTTGGTATGCTGGCTACCAAGGGTATTTTAGAAGAGCAATTGGCTACATCAGCTACCTGCAGCAAAGGGGGTTTGTTGTCATGCATGCTATCATTTATGTGATTAGTATTTGCTTCATTGAAAGATTCTCACACTTATGTAATACAGTAAGCAACATTCCTGTTGTGATTGAAAATAAATTCTTTTCCATGTTAAAACTGGCACTCTGCATCCATGTTGTATTCATAAATTTACCACACAGGCCTGCTAGTATTTTCTTCCTAGATATTTTGAACATGAATACAAAACTGCACCAGAATTCTTCTACTATGAAGGAAGTTGTACAAAATGGAAGAATAGAACACAAAATGAAAACAAATGTCAGAAAACTCTACTAAGGTAAAAACTCTTCACAATAAATTGTTTTCAGTAAGCTGACTTTTAGACAGCTATGGTGAAGCAGCCATTTCTGCACTACTGCCCTAGCCTGCTTGCTTTCTGTTGGGGTTAACACAATTCAGGTGCTTTCCTAATCTGTCTGTTAATAGGCTTCAGCCTTGGAGAGAGGGAGAATCACTTTAAAAGAACCCCTGTATTCATCTGTAAAAATACTGTTGTGTGCTACAAGAATGGTTTGAAGCACTTGTAGCAGTGTGCTGTATTTGCCTATGCTGAGATGGCTGCTCTCTAAATACAGCTGTAGTTTAAAAGATATTTCCATCTGGGCTAGATTCCATCCCCATGCTGAGCATACCTTATTCAACAATTAGTTCCACTGACTGCAGCTCTACATGAATAAGAACAAAGAAATCCATCCCTCTCAGTATTAAAAGACAGCTCACTAAGTATGAAGAGAGGAAAGCTGCTCACTCAATTCTAAATTAGTGCCATATGAAAACACTCCAAATGCTACTGGTAATGTTTGACTCACTTCTGTAAGTCTTTAAGAGTTGGTAACCACCTGAAATGTAGGTCCTCCAGAGTTTCCAGAATTGAAACTATCTTCTATGTTCAATGAATTTCAACATAACAAGCCCAACATTTAAGTTTTTCAAAGTGAGACACTGCTGTCTGTTCCTTTTCCCCAAAACACTGCCAAGTTTGTTTCTCAGAGGCCAAATGTATCCACACAATCTCCCATTTTAGGTTTTTCTCTGCCTTTTCCAAATCATTTTCTGTGTCTGTTGTCTGAAGGGACAATCCTGCTAATTTTAGATAAATTTACAATCAGCAATTTTCCCTGTCTCTATCCTCTGAAAAAGAAAGGGGAAATCAATTGCTTACCGTATGGATCAAGCTCTTCTTCTCCATATGCTTTTTCTGCTGAGGGTACACATGCTTCTGAGTGCAGGAGTGCAAGCTGCCTCTGTCTTCTCAGCCTCCTTTTCAACCACACCCTGGAAAAAAAAGATGAAACCTGAATGTGAAACAGGTATAAGGGCAACAACACTTAGAACTTGTAAAGTTCCTCTCTTTCTCTTCTAAATCCCTGTTTGTACATGTACTCTAGCTTCCATATACCTTTGAAGAAATGTTCAAACCCACAATCTGGGGCAGCTCAGAATAGCTACAGCAGCATCCAACTGGAAGCTCTGAAGAGACACAGTCTTTATCGAAATTAGGAATTGCAGCCACAGAGGCTTCCAAACAGGTGTTAACAATGGTGTACTGCTAAATGCTTGCAATAAGCACCAGCTGCAACTGGACAGACAGGGCTCTTGCTGCTGCTTACTCTCAGGGTGAGGTATTCACATGGATTCTCCAGGAGATCCTCTGCTTTCCATACTCTCCATTATGTCCCCACAAAAAAGTACAGCACTTCAGGAGGTGTTCCTTCCAAGGACTTATTTTCAGGGCGAACTGTACATGGCAACATTTTTTCTGGACAAACTCATCCTTGGGAATAATCCTGGAAAGTGAGTGTTAGTTCTGGTAGCAGCAGCAGGGAAGCAGTCCTCGAGGGCACCTTCACTGTAAGATCACTGAGCAGAATTCATCACCAGGTCAGGGCCTTCCTCTGACTTTTTTACTTAAGTGCATCCATGGGCAATTACTAGCATCCTCTTTGTATTGCTTGTCCAAGTACCATCATTTCCTACCACTGTGCCCAAGGTAACCACTACATGTGCGAATCACAAAGTGCCCTTTCCTGGGGTCATACATAGCCTAGACACACACGGTTGCAGAATATACTACAACACTGACTGGATCAGTAAGAGGTAAAATTATCTTTTCCATAAATTAATGATGTGGAAAGAGTTTAAGTGTCTTAAGTGGGCCACACAGCCAGAACCAAGCCTTGATAACCCAATTTACAAGTTCAATTATTACAGCATACAACTACTTCTTGTACTTATTATGTGTCACTGTATGCCTAGCACTACCTTCAATTATTTTAATGTTTTAACTGTTCAAAAAATATATATATGAAAAAAAAAATCTGTTTACTCCTGAATCAAAGAGCTTCTGTAATAACAGTGAAGTGTTTGTACAAGTTTGCTACCCTGCCTTTCAGAAACAGCTGGGAGATACACTTCTAAACGTGTAAGGGTGGTCAATAGCTGATCTCCTTGGGGCATATCATTTTTCAGCATTGGTTACAGTGAAAGAAAGAACTTGTACAGAGTCCAAAATAGACAGGTTTTTCTTTAAAAATTTCATCTTTTGTGTGATAATGACAGATTGTGATTAACAGTCCTTATCTTTGTACTTGAAGACATTTAAATAAGAACAGGGACTGCACATTAGGCATTTTTGCAGAAAGCTATAACAACAAAAGAAACTACCATCACTATAGGTTGTCTCAGCTATATGCAGTCCCAGAGACGGGGATTGGGCACTACACCACTGATGGATGCTTTTCACCTTTTCGGATCCTCCCTGTCGGCCCTTTGCCCTACTGAAGACAGAGCTTTACTGTACTCATTTTGGTTCACAGAACATCAAAAATACCTGTAATTATTTTAATCATGAAGTCAAAGAAATCACAGTTGAATCACTGGGGTGCTTCCATATCACAAAAAGAGCTTTCTAATTCGAAATGATACTCCAAAGCAGAATAAAAATTTGTGAGCCCTTGAGAAGGGCTACCAAAATACATCCCGTTTCACTAAATCCAAACTGCCACTGCCAGTTACCTGAAATAACAAATTCTTGTCGCACAAGCAATCCAGCTGCACTGCAATTACATGTGAAGCATAACATTACTTCACCAGGTGAAGTTACCCACTTCAAAGATTTCAGAATAAAGGCAGAGGTTTGAGTTGGTAGAGCAACCTGAAATGCGAATTTATACATAGTGCCTCCCGTGAAGAGTAATTTGCTGAAGCAAATCATAATTCAGGCTTCAGCTCTGTAGTACATCATTACTAAACCATTACTAAACTGTTACTTTACTGGTGAAACCAAATAATTCTGTCATAAGCCTGGCTGAAACTTGCTCAGGCACTAGTTGAGTGCCTTGGCCCTTCCCGACATTGCCCTCCCACACTTCTTCTTCCTGAGTCAAACTGCTTCAACAACTGCTCTTAAGTCTTGAGATGGACATTTTTCATCTTCGCTATGTGTCTCTGACCTGTACCTGGGTTCACGGCGGGCTCAGACGCCCTGTTTCCCGAGAAAAAGGCTAACGCGCTCCAACGGGCCCCAGACAAATCCGCGTTTTCTCTGGGAAATTTCTTCCCCAAGTGAGAGCAAAGAGCGACGGCTGCAGAGTAACGGCTCTCCTGAACGGACTTGCTCCCTCCTTTCGCAGTCCTGGAGACCTGGCGGGAGTCACGTCCCCGGTACCTACCCTGCCCGCAGCCGCTAGTTTTGCCGCGGAGTGACCAAGGGAACCCGCAGCGGCTCTCGGCGGCCCGCGGCTCCCCTCTAGAGGCCGCCATGTCACGACACTGCCTGCCCCGAGCACAGCGCCACCAGGCGGGCGCGCTCAAAATGGCGGCCACCCCGCCGGCTACCCTCGGCTACGACCTTTTCGCCCGCTCTGTCCCCTCGCACCCGTTGCCCCCGAGGTACGGGCATAGCCCCAGTTCTCCACAGTGTCCCTGGGCCCTACGCGCCCAGGCTCCGGCCCTGGTGCTGAGATGCCGCCTTGAGGTGCCGCCCGCACTGTCCGCCCTCACGAACACCCCGGAGTAGTTACCCTGTGGCCACAGAGCCGCACTGCAGCGGCCGCCGCGGAGAAACCCGTCCCGGGGCCGGGGGTTTCTTCCCTGGAGGATGCAGCGGAGCCGCAGCCCTGCCACGTGCGCACGGCCGCCGGCCGCCGGCGGGAAGCGCAGGGAAAGGCGCCGCCGCGGACGGGAGCGCCGCCGTCCCCGCGGCTGTCCCCTTGGAGATGCGGCCGGCGGCTGCCAGCACCTCCGGGCATCGGGGAGCCTCGCTGTCCCTGACGGGCAGGGCAGAGCGCGCTGCCCAAAGAAACCGGGGAAAAAGTAGAAAAGACACCGTTCAGCGAGCGCCGGCAGCTTCTGCCGCTAGCTCTGCACCCGCACGAGCAAACGAAACACCGCCCCGACGGCTCCGCGGGCTACCGCGCCCCGCCGACCCTCCCCCCACCGGCTGCCCCGGGGCTCCTTCGGCCGTGGCCCCCTCCCCGCCTCCCGCGCCCCGCCCCGTCCCGACCCGCCGGGGGGGCTACGGCATAAATATGGCCCCGAGTGGCGATCCTGGACCGGCGCGGCTTGGGAGGGGGTCGGCGGCTGCCAGTGCTGGTGGCCTCGCTAGGCAGAGAGTGTGAGGCCTCCGCTCCGCACACTCGCCCCGCGACAGGCAGCCGCTGAACAGCCCGATCGAGCCCCCTCTCTGAACCCTTCGCTCATCCCCACTGTCTCCTCCACCGCCCCCATGGACTTACTGGCCCCCATGGAGATGACAGAGGGCTCCCTCTGCTCCTTCACAGCTGCTGACGACTTCTACGATGACCCATGCTTCAACACGTCAGACATGCACTTCTTCGAGGACCTGGACCCTCGGTTGGTGCACGTGGGGGGCTTGCTGAAGCCCGAGGAACACTCGCACCACCACGGGCATCACCACGGGCACCCGCACGAGGAGGAGCATGTCCGAGCGCCCAGTGGGCACCATCAGGCCGGCCGCTGCCTGCTGTGGGCCTGCAAGGCTTGTAAGAGGAAGACCACCAATGCCGACCGCCGCAAGGCTGCCACCATGAGGGAGCGGCGGCGGCTCAGCAAGGTCAATGAAGCCTTTGAGACCCTCAAGCGCTGCACTTCTACCAACCCCAACCAGCGTCTGCCCAAGGTGGAGATCCTGCGCAATGCCATCCGCTATATCGAGAGCTTGCAGGCACTGCTGCGGGAGCAGGAGGACGCTTACTACCCAGTGCTGGAGCACTACAGCGGGGAATCGGATGCCTCCAGCCCTCGTTCCAACTGCTCTGATGGCATGGTGAGTGCCCCAGGGAGGACACCCGGCCACTGATGCACCCCAGGCACTGTCAGTGTCCTCCTGCTTTACCTGTAGCAGCTGCTTTCCGTACGTCCCCAGGCAGAAGACAAAGTTCTCTCTTGTGCCTTGAGCTCCAGCAGTGAAGGGAGGTGGGGTCCCCAAACACCAGGATGTCTGTGAAAAAAGAAAAATCTCTTTACACAGGTTTTTTCCTTAGGACAAGAAGTTAGGCAGGTACCTCCGTGTCCTTGTGCAGCCAGAGGATTGCTGTTGTGGAAGCACTTTAGGAAGCTGCCTAGGATGGGCACCTATGGACATAACGAGATCTGAGCCCTGTCTGAGCTGCCAAAGTTCCTGGGGCATCTCTCATTTCCATCTTCTTCAGCATCATTACCGTTGAATCCTTTAAGGACAACAGACAGGAAGGTCTCCCTTGGCTATGATAATTACAGGGGAGCTGATAAGAAAAGGGTTTTGTTCTTTTGCTGTTCATGATGATAACAGGAAGAAGTTCTAACAGGAGTAGTTATTCTTGATCCTTAAGAAAAAGTTTCTCCATTTCTCCTTGCACTTAATCCCCTCTGTAGACATTTACCAGCAATAGGAAGGAAACCCCAAGGCTTTGGGCCCTGCTTGTTATGGGGAGGGGAGAAGGTTGGGTACTAGAGAGGGTGTCAACATCGCATCTTTTCACTGGGACCATAGGTTCAGACTCTGGTCTGAATGACAGAAATTCAAGTCACCACTCCGTGTGGTCGTGCCAGAGCAGTGAGTTGAATATCTGTGGTTATGAGACAGTTGGCAGATTGGAGAGAGCTATTTACACAAATGATGCCTTCTCAAAGTACGGCCTTTTTCTTTTGTCACAGTCATTTCCGCGTGGGTAAAGTGCTGGAAACAAATACATTGGTTGATGTTTGGTTTTTTTTTATTCCGTGCAAAATGGAAATGTGATGAGAAAGTAAAGGAAATAGTAAGGGGCAAAGGTAGACTAAAAGCTTTTAAAGAGAAACTCGTGTTTGGAAAAACCTTCATAAGTTAAACCAAAAAAAATTACCCTCTTGGTCTCCTTGCTGTAGGCTGAAGATAGTAGGTCAGTATCTGATCAGAAAGCTGAACCCTCATCTCAAGTACAGCATTCAATACAAAAATGGTAATTTTCCTTTGGAACAGCTGTGCCACATAAAATATTCTAGGGTGAGTCCCATTCCAGCCAAATTAAGTTCTGCCTTCTTCATAGAAATTAAAAATCTATGGCATTTCAGCCATGGAATGATGGCAGAGACTGAAATATGAAATTGGATGGTTCCTGGGATTTCAGTAAAAGCTGTCCCCAGCCAGTGACCTCATTCAGATTGCTCTCCTTTCCAGATGGAGTACAGCGGGCCGCCTTGTGGCTCTCGCAGAAGAAACAGCTATGACAGCAGCTACTACACAGAATCACCAAATGGTGAGTATATGCCATACCGGCTGTGTGAAACCTGGAGACGGAGGCAGTGGAGCTCCCACATGCCTTCTCTGTCCCCTGGTATTGAGCTGACCCTGGCTGGGCTGGAAGAGGAACTTCCTTTTTCAGCCAACAAGCTGTGGATACTAGTTAGAAGCACTGGATTTCCTCTAGACGCACTTGAAAATACAGGGATATGTTAACAGCTGCAGTTCCTATTTTGCAAACATAACATCTGGATAAAAATATATTCCTCCCTTTAACTAATTTTCAGTGTTTTGCATGAAGATTCTTCTATCATTGATCTAAACTGGAGAAATTGTTGACTGTTTTCAAATCTTCCCTTTCTATGGACTGAAGTGAAGGCCCGGATCTACTCATCCCCAAAGTACCATACTTGGGTTTGCTCTGTTGTCCATTTTGCAAATTCAGGTCTCTGTTTTCTGATGACTGGTGTCCTTAACCACTTCTCATTTGCTCTGAATCTTTACAGCCTGCACATGCATGCTGGCAGGCACTCACTGGGCTTTTATGTATGAACTCAAATTAAGTACCCACTGAATAAACTGAGCACCTTCTTGTCTGTTTTTTAGATCCAAAGCATGGGAAGAATTCTGTTGTTTCCAGCCTTGACTGTCTCTCAAGCATTGTAGAGAGGATTTCCACAGACAACTCCACATGTCCTATGCTGCCTCCAGTGGAAACTGTTGCTGAAGGGAGTCCCTGTTCCCCTCAAGAGGGAGTGAGTCTGAACGATGGAGGTGCCCAAATTCCTTCTCCCACCAACTGCACTCCACTCCCCCAGGACAACAGCAGCAGCAACCCTATTTACCAAGTGCTATAAAGGCAGGTCCAGCTGGACTGCACTGAAAACAAATGGCTCTGTTCAGCCATCCTACAAAACCTGCCTTCTAAGACTGAAAAGACTTCTCAAGACTTGTTCCAGCTTTAAAATATCACTTAAAATTCCTTCAAATGTGTAACTTCTTGAACATATATTACTTCAAAGTACACTTAGTTATTTATTGGTTGTTAAACTAAAGTTATTTAATGTGTCTAGGGATGAAATTGTGTACCATGAAATGGCCAATATTTAACCTGGGTTCTGGAGAATAGAAACCTGGCTCTTGAATGTGGAGGAGAATAGAAATCTACAACAGTAGTGGCATGACTGATCCTTCCTATTACTCCTTTTCTGGCCAAAATGAGGTTGTGGACCATTTTTTATAGAACTTTTTGTATCATTCTAAATAAGATTTGCTTTGGAAAGACAAAAAAAAATGGAAAAAAAAAAGATGAAAGAAAAAAAAACCCACAAAAGCAGAAAATTAAACACAAAACAAAAAGGGGAATAAAAATAAAAATATTTAATATTGCTTGGTTTGTTGTGTCAAACTTTATATATTTATACGATGTGGTTGCCAAGAATGTTTTCAACAGTATTCTAAATAAAGACCCTTATTTATAAAATCTGTGGTGTTATCTTGACTTTCATTAGAGCTTCTAGAATTACTCTTACATTTAGGAGTGGTATTAAGATCGCTGCCTTGGCAGGAAGAAGATACAGGCTCTGATTCAGCAAAGAAATCAAGACCATGATTCATTTGCGCTGCTTTTGACTGCTTTGCATACATTGCTGAAAAGGAGTCAGCTTTCTTCATATTGTATCCTGAGGGTTTCTAAACCAAGTCCTGCACATCAGAGGCCAGTGTTAAAGAGATCTGTAGGTAAATAAGTGTTCTCTTCCTCCCTGCATAATTTACAGTTACATTGTAGGACTTGATCCTCTAAAGATGTGTTAGAACTAGGAGTTAAAATAATTTTTTCTCCAAATTCCAGTCAGCTACCATCACTTAAGGTCACACAATAGTGTCTCACAAGACCAAGTACTACATTCTTGGACAACCTTTCAGATTTTTCATTCAAATTTTAGTTTTTAAGTCTTTGTACCACATTCATATTTTGTTGGGTGTTAGAAAACAATTGTGAAAGATTTTTTGTTGTAGAGTTCAAGATGCAGATCACAGTTTTCCTCAAGTTCAGATTGGAATTTAGGCCAAAGATAAACAGTTTTAATTTGGATTTGAACTTTACCCATCACTGGCAGCATTACTCCAGGGATTTGCTTCTTCTTTAGAGCCTCTCTAAAAATAACCAGTAGGCTATGTTTCATTCAGTATATATGGGTAACCTTGCAAGCTTGCCAATGAAACTGAAAAATGTTAAGCCCTGAGCAAGTTGTTATTGGTAAGTAACCATCAGGGCATTTCTCTACATTCAGACAAGAATGAAGAGCAGCTACAGCCAACATGTAACAACCCATTTCTTGTCATATCCTCGTGATTTAGGGGTTTTGTTTAAACATCACAATAAAAAAACTCCAAACAATAAAACAACACCCCCAAAATCAAACCCAGATATTGTCATCAGCTCTAAATACTTCAGTGACAGATCAGTTGTCATATTCTCTCTTAGGTGACTACTGAAGAGGGAATTTGTGCAGCTCTTACCTCTCAAGCAGGAAAAAGAGGGAACAGCTAATTCCAGAGAAATGTTTCCTACTCCTTTTAGTCATGGGCGCCTTGAAGATCAATGCTTCATGGAGAGAAGAGCAAGTAGCCTCATGGCCAGCTGAACAATACACTTGCTTCTCCTTCCTTCTGGGGGTAGAGGTCGGCTCTGAGCTTGTTGTCTTATGGGAAGCCAGAGGAGCAGGGAAGGTAGCCACCACAAGGATTCCTTTCTCATCCATGTGCTTGTGACCACGGTGGATGATAAACGATGGATGGCATCAAGGTGCAGGACCACTCTGTCGAGCAGGCCAGGCTCCTGCAGATTAGCTCTCAATACCTTCATCAATGTCTGACTTGGTAAAGGTCTCCCATGGATTTCACTGTGGGCAGAAAACAGTCCAGCCCGTAAAGGTTGTGCTTACCCATTTCATTGTTTCCATTAACAATACCAATTAAATGAACCTGAGAATGTGCTAATTCATGCTAACATGAAGCAGGATGTCAGAAAAAAAGCCCCAGGTTAATCTGAAGCCATTATTTCTAGTTTACAAACACTAAAGAGCAACAGGCAGAGCCTCACAAATCAATGCCTCGACACACCAACAAGAAAAGGTTCATTGCCTCCAGCCAGCACTCCATCATGCCTCGTCTTTGCAAAATACTGCAGGTCTTGCCATCCCTATACTCTGAGGCTGGTAAAAGTACCGGTTTTACTGTCATGTCAATGGCAACGAAGAAGCATTTTGCTAGCTCAGGAGCTACAGAGACTGGATACTGGCAGCACAGAGTTCATGCCTGCCTCACCACAGCACCTCACTTCTGCAGAGCATAATGAGGTGTACCTGGTTGAAAGCTGGCAGGGCAGAGTGGACATGGGGCACTTGTGCTCAACAATGTACATGCAGTTCCATGTGAAGTCATGTATATTGTATTTCACGGATTTATTTTAGCAACCCAAGTTTCCACATACTGATGTTAACGTTACAACAGAGAACAAGCATTTAGCACATCCCAAAATAGATGGATGGATGAAGAAGGAAAAATATTCACAGATTTCCTATGCAGAGCTCATCTTTTTCCCATTGATGTCAGTGAGAAAAGTCCACTGGAGCAAGGCTAAAGGGTGTCCATGCTGATAAATACGCATTTAGGTTACAGCTATATTTGTCTTTTAACTTAAATATGAAAATGTGTTCCCTATGCAATTTCTCCTTTTCTATTTCTAAGGTAATATGTTTGAAACAAATGCCTGGTTACTCTACTCCCCTGGCATCAAGAGGACACCCTATCACCGACAGAAGTATATTTCAGTCTATGTGGAAACATTCAAAAGCTGGAAATACTTGGATTCAGAGCTTTAGTTCCAACAGTGGCAGGGAACGGGAGAAGAGTGGAGAACAGACACAAAACTGATCCAGCACTTACAAACTTCTGTTTTTAAACTGGGCTCCTGAAGGTGTATTTAGACATTGAGGCCTGGTCCTATAAGAGAAACTGCAGTCTAGCTTGGTCTACAGAAACACTCCATCATGGGCTACAAACACTATGCATGGCATGCAGAGCCTGGGAGAAATGGGGGTGACTGCCAGGTAGAGCGTTCCTTTCCCTGAACTGCCTTGGCAGAACGGCACAGAGCCACATGAATGTGGGTTTGGAGCTTTTCACTCAAGATACTTGAACAGTCTGTCATTTCCTATGGAACCCTGCCTCCAAGGGGAAAGTCATACAGCCACAAAGAATTAAAGGGAAGTGGCTGCCTTTGAACACGGAGATAAATGTGCACCTTGATTTGATTTGGTATCTTAAGAAAGCCCCCCTCATGGGGCTGCATGAGAAAACCAGTGTTATCAGCTTATCTTATTCAAACTGCTGCTAAGGAAAAAGTGAAGAGGAATTAGTTTATACCTCACTTACACATGCTAAGTGCTTTGATTTGAAATTTCATCAGGCCATTTGCACATAGGTGAGCGAAGAGGTTCCTTTTTTATCTACTTTAAACTTTTCACAGTAAAAGAAGTGTGATGAAGTTGCTGGGGTTTAAAAGTATGGATGTTACACACTATTCCCCATGCAGTCATTAAAGCTGCTACAAAAAAAAATTTCACATACTGGAAATTGAATTTTAGGTAAAGGGAATGTATAAAATATTTCTGGCATGTTTTTTCAGAAGTAAACAGACAAGCAAACATTTGTACCTCATACCACCCAGATGTTAATGGGAAGAAATTAGCATTTCACTTTTGTTTAAAAAGTGCTAATTTGTTCCTTGAAATCAGTGACAAAATTTCCAACTTCACTGGCAGTAGCTTCAAGCTACCACACATAAATCTGTCTGGAATAGTGCTCAGGTTGTGGTGCAAATCCATGACAAACCCCATGCTGCGTCTTTGGCTTGTGCACTGCTCACTGACCCATTTCTATTCCAGCACCTTTGGATATGCCAATTCCTGAGTACAACCACACTGAGCAAGCTGGCAGGCTTCCCTCCTCATCTGATCTTGAAAACATAAACCAGAAACTATCCCCATAATGACACTGAAAGTCTACAACCTTTCCAAAATGCATGGCTGACATGAAGCTGTGGGAGCAGGAGGTGGTGTGAAGGTCATTATGCAGAACTTGCACACAGCAATCTTGGCTTCACCATCAGCAGGTGAAACAGTCTCTGTGCAGTCAGAGTGCAAATCTTTGACAGCATGATCTGCATGCTGTGTGTGTGAGTGTGGGATGGAGATAATAGGCCCAAATGTCCCAGAGAGCATCTCCTGAGGCAAACCCAGGTACCTCATTAAGCACTATTTATTAATGCTTCTCACTTCAGCGTTTCACACCTCTTGTTTTCCAGTAAAACTGTTGAACACTCATGACTTTCTCTCCTTGATCAAAAGGCTTGTTGCACGACTGGGACTGTCATTAAGTGGAGACTAAAGACTCTCCTTTCAATGTCTGAGATTTCAGGGCTAATGAGGGAGGGAATGGTCTCTAGTGTAATAAACAAGAGCCCCCAGGTAGTCCTTTCGCATCCATGCCCCACCAGGAATTAGGAACACGTCTGTCATAAAGCCACCTGGCCCAAGGGAAGAAACCCAGAAATTTCCCAGTGGAGTCAGGAATCTGCATTTTGCATACACTTCTGAATGAAGTCCTTAACATTATAAGTTTAATAGTGAAAAGTGTCTTATCCTGTAGCCACAGAGCGATAGAAAATGCCAGGGCTTTCCCAGTGATACAGCCAGCATGGCATCAAACTCACATTTTCTTTCTAAAACATTAGTAACTTTTCTCTTTTACAACCATCTCAGCAACATCAAGTGTGCTGCTTTATGTAAGACTCAAGCAATAACCCCATATTCATCAATAGGGAGGCAAGTCCTGTATATGAAGTTAAAATTCCCACTATTAATATAAAAATGAATTTAAAATTGACAGACAATAACTCACTTGATCAGAAGATTGGATGAGGTTGTGGCTGGGCTTTTTGTTTGCAGCTCGATTCACTCAGAGGTCTCTTTCTCAGCACAGTCACCTACTGTGGCATGTGCCTGTCAAAAGGAGTCTCTCAATCTCAAGGAACCAGATCTGGAGATGCTGGATAAAATCCTGCAACTGTTGAAACCCTCTTCCCTAATCCACCTGAACTGACATTGTGCAGGTTTTTGGTCCAACAGCCACATCTGCTGGATAAAACACAAATTGCATTTTGTTCCAGTGAGTTCAGCATTCCCTCAGCTTTCTATAACAGTAATTTTGTTGGTGAAGAAACAGCAAGAATATTCATAGTCTTCAGTCAGCACCTGGAGTCCCAAAACACTAGGAACAACAAGAAAAATATGTTGAAAAAACAAAGTTCTTCGTCACAAAAAAAGCCTCCCATAGAAAGAGAAAAAAAAAAGTAGGACTAGTATGGGGTTTACTTGTTACTACATAAATTTTGGAGTGTCATTCTATTTCTCTTTGGTTTAAGTGAAAAAGAAAGACAAAAGGAGAGAGAAATGGAAGGTGCTTGAAGGCACTGTATCACCTGTGATGCTAGTAATGGTCCTGGAAGAGACAGGTTGCTTACTAGAAGGCAGGATGAGGGAGATGCACAGGAACAGGAGATGACATCAAGACCATGATGTGATCTCTAGTGGTCAGGTCCTTCAGCAGGGTACAATACATCTCAGCATGCATGGTAACCTTCACCTAACATATAGAACAGGACAGGTTGAGAAACTTGCAAACTTACACATTTGGAATGACCATTTGAAGCCACGCAAGAAGAAGGTAAGCAAGCATAGAGGTGACAAACCTAAAGATCATCTATCTTATGGTTTGGCCATACAACAGTCATTTCTTTCACATTGATGCTTTACTTCTGAATCCTACTCAAAATGCACTTGGCTGCTGTGACTGAAAGACAGAACCTGGAGAACTTGTATGCTATCTGTGTCTTGGGATTCAAGCTCTGTGATGACATGGTTCACTGACAACTGCATCTGCAGAGTTCTGTGTTCGACTGACTGTTGGGCCAGGAATTTTTTTTGTTCAGTGACAAAACATTGCATTTGGAAATAAATCTCCTGTGAGGCAAGTCTGTCCCATTCATGGCCACTTTCTTACATGTGATTCTGTGTGGTCAAGGGGTTTGACTGTCCCTGAGGGGCAGACTGTTACGACAACACCATTTGTGAGAAAGTTTTTGACAGACTGATCTGACTGCTGCAGGTGGAAGCCACACCACTGCAATGCATAAGCAATAGGAATTTGCAGACCACCGGAGGGCAGCATTTCTATGGAAAAGAGGACTTGACACTAGAGCTCTTCTAGCACTTCGCTTCCCCTCCCACACCCCTCAAATTTCCATATCTAACTTTTTCTCGGTTCCGATACAGAGTATCATTTCACCAAGACAACTCAAATTAATAAGCTGAATTCCTACCTAGTGTGCATTCATCAATCTTATTGGCAGCTGACACAGTACTGGCACCCTGACCTGTCAGGATTATTACAGCAAGTCCAAATTCACGGCTTCTGTGTGAAAACCCACAGGCTTCTGTGCCTGTATGACCAGGTACTCCTGCAAGTTGTCTAAAGGTGGTTAGGATGACAACACCTTGGAATAAATCATCTATACAACAGCTTGTAGAGAGAGCCCTGTCGTTCAAACAGGGCACATAATTCTCCCATTACAGATATAACACCATGGAACTACAGCTGTGTGCTGGGAGGAACATGTGTCACACTGGTCACTTCATTCCTCTGGGAAAGGAAGCAGCACGGAATGTGCTGGGCACACACGCACTACACTTCCGATGACTGTCCTCTACAGAACTAGGCATTTAAAGCAGCTTGCAGTTTAAAGCCAGCTGCACATGATGTAGTCCCCACCATGCCTTTCAAAAGCCTCACAAATGCCAATTACATTAAACGGTATGAAAAAAGGCAACAAAGTAATGTGCCTGATTAACAAAGCTAGAGATGGAGCCAGCCATTTGGTTTGAAGTACTTCCAAGAGAGATGTTAAATCCAATGGCCAGGGCAACTCTGGAAGAAATAAATTAACATGCTGGGTTAATATTTCAAGCTCTGTGGGAGTAAACAATGTGTGTGGTGAGGGGAAGCAAAGGTAAAAATATCACATGGTGCTATTTTGTTTGTTTGTTTGCCAAAAACACTTCAGCTTTTGCTAGAAATTATGCAAGAGGACAGAAAAATATCAGCACTGTGCCACTGAATTTCTTAAAGTTATCTCTTCCCCACCTGTTGAATCTTAGCTCAAGGTAAATCACCATTTCAAGTGCATGAATTACAGGATAGACACGTTCACAAAAAATACATTAGCAGTGTTCCTTTAACACTATGGGCAGCAGAAGATTCCTTTCATCATAGCACTTCTCAGAGATATATTTCCTGTTCAGAGAATGTCTTGTACACATCTTTAATTGCACTATAGTTGGGATTTTTTTTTCTGATCCTCATAGCTAAGAAATTATGGATCACTGTCTGGTTCTATATCTTAGACACCTGTCACTGGGTAAGCTCAGGCCATCACAAACTTACAGCAAGTACTGTGGCTTGAATCCTTTCCAGTATTCATCTGTTGGCAGCTGTTTCCATCTGCTCCTTCTTGAACGGCTCTGCTCAGTCCCTAGGGAAGAGCAGGAAGATTGCCATGCACTGAACTTGCTTGTCGTGAGCTGCCTGCTCATGTTTTACCTGAATCTGTCATTTCACCCTGTCTGCTCTCTGGCCTTTTTTGCAGTAAGAATTACAACATCTGCTGTGCATCAAAGGCAAGAAAAAACATTATTCCTCAGATGTGGATGACCAAGTGGTATTCCATCTTTTAAGTATGACTAATTATTATTAAAAAAGGACACAGAAAAGATTGTGATCAGATCACTTAACCCTCACAGCTGCTAGGTATGTAGGGATTCCTGCATGTATGTTTTGTAGCTGAAGCAACATATCTCTGATATGCCTTTGATTTATGGTGAGTGAAGGAGTATGCCCTTCAAGCACTCCATGACCACTACCATTACCTATGGTCTTTTGTTTGTTTTTGTGGTCAACCACACAATGTAAGAAGATAAAACAAACAAAACCACCCCAAATCCTCTATATCTGTGTCCCCTATTTCAGATACCAGTGGTCATGTTTCCAGATTTGCAGCTGAGCCATTAAGAACTTTGATTGGTTGATCAAATCTACACACATAAAGCTCATCTCTTAATTTGTCCTATGGCTACTTATTTGCTTGTTAACTTGCTATCTAAAGGCTAGTATCAATTGGCCAGACTTAATTAGAAGATTGCATTCTTTCATAAGCAAGGTAATTAGTTTCATATCTTCAGCTATCAAAGTCTTAATTCATATTTTGATATATCATCTCTGGCCTGATTCCCAGCTGGACCAAATCCTCTTCAAATCTCTTGGGCTTTTAAACAGGTGTGGCTGAAAACACAAACCTGTCTGCATAAAGATTTTCTTTTCCTTCCGAAGTACCTCAAAGTACATCCCTAAATGAAAGTGACATTCTGTAGATCCTGCTTAGCTTGGGAGAAGCAGTCAGTAGAAGAACAACAGAACATGGAAACAAAACTGAAGAAGAATCCATTAGAAATCTAAACAAACCCTGATTTTTCCCAGAAATACCTAGATTTATAGATACATAGGCAAAACCACAGGCAAAACCACTTCCTATAAGCTGCATAAGCGCACAGTCAGGAAAACTGACAGTAAATTCATTTGACTTCCCACATGGCCTTTTCTGTGGTGCACTCTCCTCTTGAGCATACTTCTCTCTGCTTGAATTATGTAGTGGTCATGGGCTACAGAAGCATAACACCACTGTGGTACTTCTGCATGAAGATATTTTCATATACTGAAGAGTTCTTAAGGGCTTTGGTATGATAAAACAAGTAAGAAGCTAAAATACTTCTAAACATTTAACACAGAATGTAGTATTTTTCTCCAGTTTTTAACAGGCAGGATGTCTATAAGCTAAAGAAAAATTTTAAGAGAGCTTGCTTGCACAAATGTATTTTTATTACAAGCTGAGAAAACCCACAGAAATAAAGCCTTTATTTTGGATTTGAGAACTGGCTACTCTCATACCTTCATAGGAAAGCCAATACATATGCCACTGTAGGCTCTCTTATATGATAGGAATCCAGCTGTGAAGTGTAGAAAGATCAAATAATGCCTGAGAATGGGGCATATCTGAAGGAAGATCCACTTCTGACTTCTTGTTGGCCAACTCTTAATATCTTGTGTTACACTGATATTTTGCAACTTCCTCATTATTCCCCAATCCCTTCTACTTCTGGAATACCTAGAGGCAAGGAGTACAACTGCAGAACCTGGCAGAATCCACAGATGAATCAGACTGAATCAGTAAACAATGACTAAAAGGGAAGTGTCTTAGGAACAAGCATATCACCGTGCTTCTTAAGCTAAGCCACATAAATACAAACCTACTGCAAATCTTATGTGCTAGCAGGAATCCCAGCCAAGGTCTGGAGGGCTGGCACAACCATTGCACTCTGAGATTCCTACAGAAGGCTTTGCAAGGTCCTGGAAACCTTGTGTAGAGCATCTTCCTGTTCCTAGAGTGCACAGAGCATTCACGATAGTATGTCCCAGAAAGGGATGGCTGAGGACAAGCTGAGAGAAGTGGCATCCTTCTGCTCTTTGCCTTGATCTAGCTCTCAACACCTCATTCAACTGTAACAAAAGGCTGCTGTTGATGCTGAGCCACCGACACAAGCCCAGGATCAGGAGATCTGCATTCCCAGCAGCTGGCCCAGGGTTTGTAACAGAAGGTGGATTTTGCTTTCCATTCACTCACACTTACATTGATAAATCCTGTCTGTTGACAAAAGAAATACAGCAGATTTCATCCTTTGTGCCAATTATTTAAGTAGCATCACTGGAACTTCTACACTTTGTGTCTCTTCATATTCAGCATACAAAGAATTACTTCAACAGGATTAAATATCATATTTGATGAGACTGGCTACGTAAATATTTACAAAGCCAGAGAACAGCAAAGACATCTCAGAGTTATTGATTCATGTCAAATATTGAGAAGCTGGGTTAATCAAGGGATTTAAGCAATGCTTAAAATCTTTGAGTCAGCATTATTGAGATTTATTTGAACTACTCTTTCGACATCCCAAGTTTTACAAATCATCTGTAACAATAAAGATTTACAGGCAATTTTCCCATCTGCTTGTCTGAGAACATCTCAGTCACTACTGCAAACTCAGAGTAAGCTGGAGAAGTAGTAACAGTTGTGGAAAGTGAATCATTCAACAAAAACAAAGTTCTGATTTCAGTTTAGAAAAAAAGAGAAAGAGAGAGAGAGGAAAGAAATGTTCTAATTATTTTGATGTATTAGAGAGCCATCTGACAGGCCAGCATATATAGTATAAAATGGAGCATGTCCTACACTCCTCAGTCAGCCAACTAATACTTTTTTTCTGTGATTAAATGAAGAAGATATACTTGAGGCACTGACAACTACATGCCTTGTTCAAGAAAAGACTAGCATCTCCCGTTCTGTATTCTGTATATAGTGTATATGAAATATATATGTCTGTATCTAAGTGTTTGTGTCTGTTGCTATGTTCATGTACCTGCAAATCAGCTGAGACTTAAAAAAGTGTAGTGGCAGCATTAGTGGAGTGTTGCTTTCAGAAAAAGCTGACTAGGTCAGTCTGGGAAAGCTAAGGACCTTTTAAAATTCCTCAAAACAAATAATCAAATAAAATAAATCCAAACCACTAATCATTTCTTACACACTAGTATGGTACATGGTAAGAATTCGATAGGTCAGCTCTGTGTACTCTCATTCACTCTTTCAGAAGTGTAGATTTAGAGCTCACATAAGCATGTGTTTGTAAGCATTGTCATGTATATTCCAGTTGTAGAATTTGATTTTTTTCTTGTCACCAGCTGCTTGTTTTGATGGATTATACCAGTGCAAAGAAGACAAAAGACAAGTCTATAACCTTCCTATAACCACACACGGTAACAAATGCAATGTTTCTAAAGCAGACCTTGCTGTGATTTAGCCCCATGATTTCTTGAGGAGCCATCATTTCTGCTTTGGGGAATGCCCCATCAAAAACAAATCCTGACACTTCTACTACAGCCTTGACTAAAGTATGTCTAGAAACTCACACTGTCTGAGGTCCAACAAGAAGCAAGTGCCTGACCCACTTCAGTGCTGGGTTCAGGCAGGTGCTTAGTGTAAGACAGACAACTCAACAGTTGTTTGCCATGTTTAGTGTTCCTCTTGCCAGGAAGAAGCAATCTTCTTTCCCTACAGGAAAGTGTCAGTTTGGAAACCTCCCTAGTCCGTTAGCAAGCAGCAGAACACTCCTCCCACTACCTTGCCTTGTTCATGTGCACCACTCCAGTAATCTTATTTCCCATAATTTTTCAGCAAAACCAAATGGATTCAGGTAGGAGTTTCTCTTAGTTAATGGAGTGAGTAAAGACCAATAATAATCTCTAACATATCACAATATTATTTTCTTTTTTTTCCCAGAGTAACTTCCATTTATCTCACAGCTTGATATGCGTCTGTGCAACATTTCTACACCAGGACTCCTTCTGAAGGATCCTAAAGGGTTTCAAAAAAAGGGAAAAAAAGAACCACCTTCACTCACAATTAAATGTTAGCCCAGTACAAACGTCTGGAGAACAAAATGCTGCAACCCATCGGGCAGAGTGCAACATTTCTCAGCTCACAGCAAAGCCACACACCAGTTGAAGAACACTGGTGAAAATTAACTACATATTCAAAACAAACTTAGGTAATTAAGAAAAAAAATCTAAATAGATAGAGGCATAGGAACTAGCATTTAGTCATAACTCCTGTACTCTGGCTACTCATTAAAAGCACCATGACGTCTTTGAATCAGGCTTTGGGCTACACAGCTCTTCAGATATGCAGCACCTCTGTGACTCCCTCAGTCAACATCAAGTACCAACATTTTTTATCTCTATTCTCATTCTTTCCATGAAGGGCTTTTGTCCAACTATTGGCAGTTCAAAGGGGTGTATATCTAGTCTTTCAGAAAAGTAATATCATCCATGCAACTGCACCTTGCTTTGGTTTTAAATGATTTTCGGGGGAAAAGTGAGTACATTGCATGCTGAAGTACATCACAGCTTTCCATTTGAAGACCTCAAACCAAAGGATTTGCAAAGATCAATATCAACAGATAGAGCAATTCACAGCATGATGTAATCTAAAACTCATACAGAACTGCATTGAACTAGTGTTGAGTTGTCATGAATTTAATACAAGAGAGCACAGTCTGAATCACAGCATTCAAGCTCTGGCTGCCTTTTGATTTGAGACTATAACTTTCACAAATAAATCTCTTCCTCTCAGCTTCCTCTAGCTTTAAAACATGCTGAATATGCTCTCCAGTTGTATTCATACCTGCACACAAAGTCAGAGATGTTCTCTGAACATCTCTTTCCCCTCTTTATATTGTTGCATTTGATAGAACCGGTCAACAAGTTTTTCAGAATAGCCCTTATCTTTGAATATAAACAGGCTGATGAACTCAGATTTAGGCTTAAATTTCATGAGTGACTGCTTTGTTGGCTGTTGCCACTGCTGGTACACTCACCAGGAACCTCAGTGAATGAAAAGGCTGAAGAGGTGTGCAGAATGAGATATTCTTGTTATACCAGTAAAGCACCAGAACATATAGCAAAGCTTCCTTATGTGCTTTCTGTGCCTACAAAACACTGTGATGTTGATCTGTCAATCTAAGTGGTGTAATGTCTTCATATAAAAATGGGGAAAAAAGGTTAAAATTTCACTGCAAACTTATGAGTGACCAAGTTTGGGAATGTTATGGAATAAATGCTCAGTCATCTCCCCCATTGAAAAGAAAGCTTTTTTGGAATTAGATTAGAAATCACTGGAGGTCTCAGCTAAGGCAGGAAGTGGAAAGCAGGAGGACAAACTAAAGAGCAGCACATGAACCCACAAACTGTTTTTTCTTTGTAGATAGAATTTAGACTTCTGTCTGAAAGACAACCTACCTTTCATAGTCTATTATTATCCCGGAGATGCTGAAGCATAGGGCAACAAAGGTGATGTCAGGAGACCAGATACAGAGGTGAAAGAAGGACTTACTTTGCCTGTGTCATCAGAATGGAGGAGACAGTGGGGCGACATAACACAGGTGATAAACTTAGTAAGGGGACTTGCTCTCTTTTGCTGCCAGACAGTAGTTTAAAACCTAAAACAGATCTATGTGCCTAAAGTTGTTCTTCCACAGTCACCAGTAAAAATGCTGATTAAGAAGGGCAGAAGACCCAATGACTTTAACAGGACTGCGGAAAGCACATATACACTCTCCTGAGTATCAGTTGTGCAACTCTGGCCTCTCAGAAGACTCCCACTAGGGGGGCCTTTAGAAAGACCTTTGTAAACTCTACAGCTTATTTTCCCTACTTGTGCCCAGTTTTGGTCAGCCCCAGCTCAAGGCAGATGATCATCAACATCTCTCATCAACTGTGAGAATCATCTCAGGAAACAAAACACAATTCCAAGGCTAATGTCTTTGAATGCAAGAACTTCTGAAAGCATTGCTTCAAACAGATTGTGAACTATCTGAACAATTTACCAACTCTGCTCCCTCCACAGAAATCTCCTCATACTATTAAATCTTGTTTAGTTCTTTTTAGCAAGTAAAACTTTACAAGGTTAATTAGTAATTTAACTTAAACTGACAAAGCTATCACAGAAAAACTAGATAATTCCTGGAGTTAAACATCATTAAGTCCACCCTGGCTAACTTTTCTTTCCAGTGCAGAGAAGACACCCATCTGGGAAGTTCAAAGAGAACTGTTTCCAGTTCATTGAGAAGGGACTTCAATTTCCACTCATTCATTCGTTCATTCATTCCATTCATTCATAACTCCCATGAAGCCTATGGCGTTGTATGAGCGACCAAATGCGTGATCCTGCTTCTGCAAAAGACTGTGTTGTCTCCAGGGCAAGTCTCAGAGGAAATGCACAATGATTCTGACATCAAAAAGGTCCATTATGGGTACGTCTGACTGTAGCAAATTCATTCATACATCTATGATGTGCACACAGGGATTACAGAATCTCGTTATAGCCTGGTGAGCCTTTCCAGAGTGAGGGGAGACCCTTCAGCATCCCAGCACTCCAGCATCCCAGCACCTGAAGATGGAGGCTTCTGGTCTGAGATATCAAGTCTGTGCAAGCAGCTCTTCTGCAGCCAGAAAGAATCTTTAAACATGTCAAATATAAAACAGAATAAAAATGTAAAATAAACTAGTTAGGATATTGTTATTTTTCAGTGGGATTAGGGGGGTACAAGTGTCACTATACAGCTTGGGGTTAAACGAACTTCCATGGAAATTTTTTGGTCACAGATAAGATGTTTAGAAATCATTTGGTTTGGTTCCTCTATCATATTCCCAACCTTTCAAATTATGGGAAATTATTTTTTAGAGTTAAGTCAGAGTTTTATATTACTATTTGGCAGCCTTAAAGTAAAGCTTTGCGGATAAACAGCACTGTCTGAGTTGACCTAAACAGTTAATTTTGTGTAAATCAGACACTACCTATCTGCTGGTATCAACCACCACTAATTAAACAAATGCAGATCATGCCATAATTGACAGTGCAAGGCACAGGCTGTGTCTCAATATGAAGTTATTATGTACCACAATCCATGTTTAATAAGTATTATTTTCTAATACTTGCCCTCTCAAACTTGAATTGAATCTTCAAATGTGGTTATCTTTCATTTTCCACATCAAAATAATGTGTAAGCTTCATGTTCCAATTCAGATTTCTAAGAGAGCTCCCCATTTCAGCAGCTATCTTGCTCCAGATCTCACAGCTCATGCCTGCCCATCAATCTCTGATTTGGGGCACTCTCACATGTCTATTGAAATATCCAGCTCTTCCACATCTACCAGGGCTCCTTTTTTAGTTACAGCCTTAGTATCTTCAAAGAAACCTCACAGGTCACTCAAGCATGGCCTCTCCACCCGAGTCCATGAAAAATAGCTTTAAACAAGCGTTCTAGTTCTCAACATGTACTCTCAGATGACTTTAAGGTCCTGTACCACCTTCCTGCAGATGCTCAGATAAGAAGGGAAACTGAAGCAATAGAAACTGCAAGATTTCCCTTTCATCCCTGTTATAGATCTCAACACTGAAATTCCTGAAGAGGAATCACTGATGTGGGTAAGGTAACATGGTAGGAGCTAATGACCTGGGAAAGAGCCTCTATAGCTGTGAGTATGACCAGAAGGACCCACTGGCCTAGGGTTCACAGGTTCTTAAATCTCTGTCTTGGGTCACATGCATTCCTTGGCCTTTGTACCTCCCAGAACTCACTCTATGGTGCATTTCCATTGATCCCCAGATTGATTATTATTGGAAGTAGTGACTTACTATGATTACAAAATAATTGGCACTTGTATTATTTCTGTCACTGAGTCATCATTGTCTTTTCCTTTCTTAATGGCAGGCCTAGGCTCACAGACCTGCAACCTTCTGCCTTGTGCCCTCTGTCTGACAGTTCTCACAAATTTCAGGTAGGATTTCTGCAGTTATGGTTCTCCCTCTGTCATCAGCCTTTTCACCCCATTCAGTCCCAGTGTTCCAGTGGCTGCCTGACACCTCTTCCTGGTGATGGGCTGAGGTGCAGGTTGCCTTGGTTGAGCCTCACTTTCCCTTTTCTCTTTCACTGCTGACAGCAGAAACATGCTCCCCATTTCCAGTGTCTGCCCTCTATTTTCCCATGAGTCACACACAAACAGCAACCAGCTCCAGGGTCTTCCTTCTACCTCACCAGCTGCAAGACCAATCTGTTATCTTTTTCGCAGATGCATCTCCTGTCCAGGTGTCTCTGGTATATCCTACCACAACTACTGCAAAGTTCCCAAAAATGCAATGCTCCGTTGAGACCCAAAGCAGCTGTGGATGATCAAGCATCTTCTCTCACAAACCAAACCACACCACTTGCTCCTTAGCAGCCCTCCACTCGTCCTTCACCTGCTGTTCCAGCATATTTGAATCCCTGCCATCCTTTATTGTTCAACTTAACTGCATTCCTCCAGTCTACTGTCTTCCATTGAGCACCATGTTTTCTCTACCAATTCTGTGCTCCAGCAACATTCCTCAACCGTATACTCTTCACTTGTATGTTTTTCCACCTCATCCACTCATCATGACACGACCTTCCATGATTCATCCACAATGGCTCAGCCTTCCAGGCTCTTCTAAGTGCACTCCTCCTGAGATGCTGACAGCAAACAAGGCAAAACATAGAACATGTCTACATACCTTTGTTACTTCCACGCAACCATCTCCCTGCTGTTCTTTATGCTCCTCTTGGGACAGGAACTGGTCTTTTAGTAGATATGAAATCTCTCCTGGCAGCCTCTGAGAATGAATGAAAATAAAACAGAATAAACAATGGGAAAACACGTAGCAACCCAGGCCTTAGAAGAATATAAGACAAGATGGGGAACTGCAGCAGGTGTGTGGGCCCACAGCAAGGTGTGATGTAGTAGGAGATGCAAGCACCGGGCATTACTGCTCATGAGAGCAGTTTATGCCTGAGGAGTTCTTGAATTTTGTCTCTCAGTGATCTCAGCCCACGAAGGACGGGAGCACCAGAGAGGGTCGCTCATAGCCGGCTGCGGGGCTGCAGAGCAAAACCCACCGCGTCCCAAAGAGGACCTCCAGAGCGCCTGTCTCGCCACCGAGAGGGAAATTCGGTCGGTCATTTGGGGGGGGGAGCGAGGCCGGCAGGCGCTGCTCCACCAGCCAGGGGCAGCGGAACAGGAGCTCCGTCCTGGCACCGGTGAGGACGCACGCGACGTGGCGGACGCGGGACTGCGGGGGTCGGGGCGGCGGCGGCAGCCACGGACGGCGCCCTCGGGGCGCGCCCGGCGCTAGGACCCGGCGTGCGGCGGCGGGGAGGGGGCAGCGCGCCTGCGCGGCGCTGTCCGGAGAGCGGGTGGGCTGCACTGGGCTGCACCTAGCCGCCCGGCAGCGGCGGCGGCAGCAGGAGGAGCAGCGGCAGCGGGAGGAGCAGCGGCAGCGGCAGCGCTCGGGCTGGGCGCAGGGCGGAGGCGGCGCTCGGCGCTGTCCGTTCAGCACCTGCGGGCGCCCCCGCCCTGCTCGTCCCGCTCGGCCCCGCCCGGAGGGGCGCGGGCACAGCCCCGCCGAGCCCCGCGGGGGCTGCAGCCTCCACCGCCGCCTGCCCGTCTCCCGCATCCCCGCGCCCGCAGCACCTGTGGGTAGCGCCGGTGCCGCGATTTTTCTCCCTTCCTACCCCTCCCCCCCTTTTTTTCCCCCTTTTTTTTATTTTGTGCTCTTGGCCACGTCCACCCAGGGAAGGGCCCTCCCCCTCCGGCACGTCCCCGCGCCCCGGCACCGCAGCGCCCGCGCTCCCGAAGCATGGCCCCCCCTGCCCCTCCGCCGCGGCTGCAGCTACCACGGCCCCCCAGTGCCTGACTTCAGACGACGCCGGTGCAGCTCCGAGAGTCAGCGGCACCGGCTTTTCCTCGGAGCGGCCCCGAGGAGCCGAGCCGGCCGGGGCCCCTTCGCCCCCGCGGGCCTGGATCGGGGCTCGGGATAGGCACCGACTGCCGCCGAGCAGCCGTCCCCTCACGGGCTTGCCGCCTGCCGTGCTTGCTTGGATGAGTCTGCGACATGCCTAATAAGAGACGAGATGGGCCAGGGCGACGAGAGCGACCGCATTGTGATCAACGTGGGAGGGACTAGGCACCAGACTTACCGCAGCACCCTGCGCACCCTGCCCGGCACTCGGCTGGCCTGGATCGCCGAGCCCGATGCCCACAGCCACTTCGACTATGACCCCCGCACGGATGAGTTTTTCTTTGACCGGCACCCGGGCGTCTTCGCCCATATCCTGAATTACTACCGCACTGGCAAGCTGCACTGCCCCGCGGACGTGTGCGGGCCCCTGTATGAGGAGGAGCTGGCCTTCTGGGGCATCGATGAGACCGATGTGGAGCCTTGCTGTTGGATGACCTATCGGCAGCACCGTGACGCCGAAGAGGCTCTGGACAGCTTTGGTGGGGCGCCCCTGGATAGCAGTGCCGAGGACGGAGACATAGATGGCACCGGAGACTCTGGTGATGGTGAAGAGGAGCTGGAGATGACAAAACGCCTAGCACTTAGTGATTCACCAGATGGCAGGTCTGGGGGCTTCTGGAAACGGTGGCAGCCCCGCATCTGGGCGCTCTTTGAGGATCCCTACTCCTCCAGATATGCAAGGGTAAGCTATCCAACCAGCACCCTCATCAAAGCACTCGAACCTCCCTTCAGTCACACTTCCTCCCAGCATCATCAGTGTTATCTCCACTGTCAGAGCAGAGCAGCCATCCATGTGTAGCCATGCAAAAAATCATGCACAGGTTATGGGAACATATCACTCTCCTGCAGGCCCATGTATTGGGGCACCAGTGGACATGAAGGCATCAGCTTATGTACTCACATGTGGGCTTCCAGAGACCCTTATTTTCTAACAGGCTCCTAAAAGAGCACAGCTTGGGGCAGTGTCCCATTCACAAGCCAGGGAGATCTCCATGCACAGATTTTTTACAGTCAGTCATCTCTCAGTACAGAGAGACACCTTGTCCAGCCCTCTTATGAGCTAACAGCTCTGTCTCTACGAGGTAGAGAAAGGATCATGGGAACAAGCAATCCCTGAGAGACAGGTGATTTGGAGAGTTTCTCAGTCTGGACTGAAAAGGGAACCTCTTCCTCTTTTCTCCTAGATACCATGTTAAATATTTATGTTCATGCTTCTCTAAGAATGAGTAATTCAGTTCCTCACCTCCTTATGCTATCTTTTCCCATGTGGGAAATGCAAAATATTAATCAGAGGAAAGGGTTCATTCATGTAGAAGGGACACTGTGTGACAGGTTTCTTGCCTGGTGACTGAAGGACAACTCCTCCCCTCCCAGTGGCTGCAGTTGTTTTGAAAGGGGAATGCACACTGGTGTAGTTTACAGCATGGCTGTGGCTAAAGATGGTCTTAAACTGTCACCTGTCTCCTCTAAGTAGGTACCTTTCATGCTATTACATAGGATGATAATTACATTAACTAGGGTAAGCAGGAAAACAGGTGGAGGATGATGCCTTCACAAAGAAACTGGTTTGGATAGGGTTTGCTTCTCTCTCAAGTGTACCTTTGCTACAGCGTAATTGCTGCCAGCCCTCAGTAGGGATGAGTGGTGCTTTGGTGTGGGAGGATGATAAGTGTTCCTGAGGAGGATCAAAGAAGTGAGATCAGATTATGGAACAAATTGGAGGGACGGAGGAAAGAGCAGTGGAAGTGCAGGGAGCAGGGTCTGGGGAACTGGTTGTGTATGAATGGATGGTGGAACCGCAACTGCTGGAGACTTTCCGTCTGAGCAGAGATCCTCAGCAGGGAGCCACCAGGTCTGCAGACTGAATGAATGGGGAAAGCTGGAGCAGAGCCTGGAGTTCTGTCTTGGTGCTTTTCTAAAGATTCTTGTTTGCATACCCTTTGGAGATTTCTTCCCTGAACAAAGAAGTTAATATTTTAAATGAATAAACAGCATGAAGGATAAAGGAATAATAAAATATTTAGCACAAGATGAAAGGATGATGCTGTTGAACTGCTGCTTTCAAATCCCTGATTTCTGCCAAGGGAACATGGAAGCATAGAGGAAAGGCTGGAGGGTATCCTTGAAAAGGCTTAGCTAACTTCCTTTAATCAAGCCCCACATTAGCAGGCACAGAGTGGAATAGCAAATCTTTATGGTGCCCAGGAATCTGCTGGTAAAACACATTCTAAGTCAAAGCAGTGTGCTAGTCCACGACTTTGTGGGATGGACCAAAAGCCAAATGGATAATGCTGTTCCAATGAAAGGGATAAAACAGAAGCTAAAACACTCTTTTGCTTGGAAGCATTGTGGTATTTTAGGTCATAGGGAAAAATCTGCAAGCAATGTTGAGTTTTTATGATGTACAGGCTAGAATTCTAGAAGATATAAATTCCATTTTATAATTCTCTACCAGTATCTTACTTAGAAAGAGACATTTTACAAAGTGGTTCAGGTTTGTTGTTGGTTTTGTGCCTTTTTTTTTTTTTTCAGTGGCTGTTATATTGTATATTCACAATTACATGTGCATACCTGATAGCTGTACCAACCTCTGATTTACCTTTAATCTGTTCTTTCCTTGAGGGACTGTTACAACTAGAGAAATAAGAATTCTGGGCAAAGTTGAAGTGTATGCTGAATATTTCATGAGTTAAATACGATTCTTTAACTTGTATCTACGGAGATGTAGGCCACATGCATTCATATTTTGCATGAAGGAAGATGGCTTTCATCATCAACACATGCACATGCTGTCCATTAAGAAGACATTACAAGACACTTAACATTTTATAATAAAAGCCATATGTTATGGTTATGGATGTAAAAAGAGATGGGAGTTTGATTTATGCTCATGTAACCTAACACAGGCATGGCAGAAAGACCTTAAATTCACAACAGCTAATTTACAGTGAAATAATGGATAGCATCATTAACAACCGATGGTATATTAAGGCAATTGTTAGTGAGGTACAAGCAACAAATATATCATTACCTCACTTTCAATTGTGTATGCTACTTTCAGGTACAAACTGCATTTCAGTCGTGCAAAAAATTAAATTCACATTGCCATTCTGTCAAAAAATGCATCACAAAAATTTGTCATCCTCATTGGATCTGAGACTTGTACCAATGGTGGTTGTGAAATACGTGTTTGGTGTTTACATATGGCATCAAAGTAACATCTTAATATAAGCATCATTTTACATAACCGTTAGACTGTTGCACTTGGAAAAGGGAAAGGAAAACAGTATATGAATATTAAGCTTAACTGAAAGCCAGCATCTCTGAACAAAGCAAGATTTCTCTGGGCTGTATCTGGTACACTAATTCAGTGAACGTTTATGAACTGTCTACAGAGAGCTCAGCATTTACTCAAATCTAGCCGTTCCTGGAGCATTTTGATGGACACTGCTTGCAAATACATTTGACTGTTTTGCTTCACTAGCACCTAATGCATACTAAATCACATTGGTTCTCATTGCAGATGGCTGGGGAGACTGAAAGAACACATGAAAGAAACGTGTATGTGAGGCAAAATCAGCTAGCTCTGCTTCTAAACTTACTTTGATAAAGCATAAGCTTCCAGTCACTAATTGTTTGTCTTTAGGTGCAACAGAGGCGACGGTTTCTTACTGAAAGAACAGTGGCCGAGTTTAAGTTCTAGTTTTCTAAACACTGATCTTTTAAATAAGGTAGTTCTTCCTAAAATGACAAAATACCTTTAAAAATTGCTTCAGCTTCTAAATTTGTAGTAAGAAATGGTAGCTTGCTTCAAATCATGGATTTGGGTAACAGAAGCAAAGTTTGGTGCCTGGAGGTCTGAACAGAGTAACATAGAAAGTGATGAAAAAGGTCAGATTTGCAGAGATACTGGCTGCACATGCAGACAGGCAGGCACCCCAGTGGATTTTCAAAAGCATCTGATCAGGCAGCTAAAGATCACTTCGTGTCAATGGATACTGTGCACCTCAATTGGTAAGACATTTCTTTGAAGCTTATTAGATCTGTCTTTTTTTCTAGGGTCAGGCAACTTTGTAAATATTTTCATAAGTAGAGGCAAAGGCAGAAATATGCTCAGAGTCACACAGAAAGCTACACAGATAGACTAAGGCAGCACTTCAGAGTTCTGTTGCAATAGATGCCCTGCTTTCTGCACTCATAAGACATTACGGGACCCTCAGCATACAAATGTGTGAAAGAGATTTTCTTAGCATCCTCTCTCCTTTATATTTATGTCTGATCATGCCGTTCTTAAACTAGCAAACCTCCCACTGACTTCCTGGGGAGTTTGGCCTGCAAATATCAAAGATCTTTGCCCCCTTCCTTCCCATCCTTCTCAGCAGGATAAGGTTGTGTTTGTGTTAATTCACAGCTGGTAGGTCAGTCAGTGCATGGGAACCAGGAGCTTTCAGCTGAGATTCTGTGCTAGTGCTCACATTCAGATTGGATGGTTAAGAGTCATTAATGAACCTTCAGGAATGAACAGTTTTACTGTCTTTAAATAAAAGCTGGTTGGGGTCCTGTGGAAAGTCCTCAACCGCTCAACTTGCCATCCTAGCATATGCTATACAGGTCTGCTCTGGAAAAGGAAAGGGTCATGGGGGAAGTCTCACTCACCTGTCTCTCTTATCCACCATTCATGTCCTGTAGAAGGATCTGCTTTCCTCAGGGGGTGATTTTTGAAGGACAAGTTTCTGACACTGAGAAGATAGGAAAAAGGAGAGCGGAGATGAGGAAAAGAGATTCTCTAGGGTTTTATTCTAGCTTTCTTTGGTGCATTCCAGAGCATTTCAACCTTGCTGTGTTCATTTAAACTGATTTTTCTCTATATGAGCTACATTCTTATGGGAACCTACTTCCTGCATAACCGTACTATCTTGAGGCTTAGAGGCTGAAGTGAATTCTGCCCATCCTTTACACTGACCCAGTGCAGCTAAGATCAGGAACTGGGGGAAGCATCAGGGTCTGGGAATCGGTACTCAACCCCCTTGACAAGGGGAGCTTATTCTGTGACACACTGGAGTGTTTCATGGCAAGTGCTGAGGGAGAGAAAGGAGAGCTGCCCCATATGCCTACCCACCACCACCCTCTCCTGAGGGAGAGATCTCAGCAAAGGGAGCCTGATGGAGCTGTTCTCCCATCTTGGGCCTTTCTGCAAGGTCTCCCCCTGCAGAGGCATAGCTAATCCAGCACTGAAGCTGGCTGCAGTAATTCTCACCACATACTTTGACAATTAACAACACAGCCTAATTTAACTGCATGCTGCATTACAGCTCTGGAAAAATGAGAATCTTTCCACTAAATGAAGTTGCCCTGTACTTGTAGTATAATGGAATTACAGACAGACATGTATTAACTACCATTCTGTCATTCATTATTAATATACCTCCTAAAATCCCAATGTATTCCTATTTTCTCTCACTGAGGGACACGCTACTGCAAATCCTTATATAACCCATTAGTAAGCGTGGTGTAGTCTTCTCTGCATCCTGTCTAAAGAAGCCTTTGCATTGCCAGCTAGAAAGGATTCACCTCTCACTTCCCATCCCATGTTCAGTCCCTATGGCATTAGTCAAGGGGAGAGTAGGCACACTCAGAAATAACTCCTGGGAATTGTCCCTCTGACTTAAGAAGTAATGAATTCTAAAACCATCACCAAAAAACATAACCAAACGGTCATAGCAGCCATGCAGAGTCATGGCTTCATTGCTTTGAGTTGCTCAGAAACACATAGGAAGATATGATGCCTGCCCAGAACATCTTACAATGTCTTTGAAGTCAGAACCTCATGGGGAGATGACAGGGATGATGTAACCCACCTGACAAATCCATGGCTGGCTGGTACAGACTTGGCAGTTTTAATTTAAGGAAGGTTTTTTAATCTGTTTGCCTATTTCCAATTTTATTTCTATTATTCTAAAATCTTTAAAAAGAACAGCATCTGTTGCCATTTTAATTTTTGCTTTAATTTTACTTAATTTTTATGTTTCTAGGTTACAAAATTTACTTGATTTAGCCAAGGCTGTGATTGTATGGATCATACCATCATATGCATACACATATATATGCCTTCCTATCACTGCCACCTCCTACGATGCTGAGTGGGATTTCCATATGAGGAAGGACTTCAAAATTAAACCATCCCAAAATACTTCTGAAAATGTAACCGCGGTGTCACTGAAATCGATGTAACTTTAGTGACTGGTTTCAGTATGATATTTAGTTCCTTCTCTCTTTAGTCCATCCCTGTGTACCTTCAGTTATTTTCTTTGCCCTTCTCCTGACATTTTCTATTTTGGCTTTGGTTAGGAGAAAAAGGCTACAAAATCTTGGTATTATCTGTTGGTATATCATGGACAAAGGATACAAAGATCTGTGGATCAATTACAATATTTCTATTTCAGAACTATTCACAAAAATATGATATCTTAGACTATACCTAGGAAAACTGTTTTTCCCCTCTTGTTTCTCCTTCTCTGCAGAGTCTAGAGTTCTATGGTCTTCATCTCTTTATTTGTGAAAATACATGACCGATCTGTGTGTGTTTCTGGTAGTACCTCAGTAAAGTCAATACATATTGCCTTGCTTTTAAAAGAAGGAGAGACGTGATCAAATCAGCAACAGAGGGCCTAGCCTTACTGCTATTAAAATTCAGTGCCAAAATTACCAACAGCTTCAAGGATACAAATGAATTTTCCTGCAGTGTGGCTCAGGCTAATAAATGAATTGCAGTGTACTGCTTTTTTAAATTGCATATTTCCATTCCGAAGCACTGAAGGGCAGTAGATCCTGGCAGTTTATTGGGAATATACACATTCAGGTATATATTCTCATAATCATTTAAAGCTATGAGCAGCTTTAGCACATTGCATCAAAACACAGAGCTCTAATACTGACAAAGCTCTTCATGAGCTCACTGGCATTTTTTTATTGCAAAGACCATAGAATACATCTCCATCCAATACACCTGACTTCAGTTAACGGTCAGCCAAATCATATCCAAGCTCTGTATTTCAGATTAAAAAGGGTAAGCAGAGGTATTCAGCTTGAGGAATTGGGCCCTAATTGATAATTGAGGGCCTAATGCATTCTTATGCAAATATAGATGGCAAAACTGAATTTCCACTTTGTATAGGTTCGATTTGATGACATTTCAGTGTATTCATAGGGGTAAGACTAATAGAACAGCCATTTTGAGATCTTTTCAATTGTATTACAATTAGCTTCTCAGTTACTATATGCTGGATTTGATCTGAGGAGAGAACAGCATTAGAAGGCTGACTTGGCTTTCTCTGCTGAGTATTGCATTACATAAATACGTGATTCACTCCAAATGGTACACAGGAGTGTTAGGATCAGATGCAACCAGAGAAATCTATGAAGAACCACCCCCTCCCCCTGGAATATAAACCAAATGCTGTCATTTCTCAAAAAAAATTTACATCTCCTGTGCTCACTAAGGACTCAGATTTTTCTGTCTTCACTCCTACTGCTGTAGTGATAGCTTACTCCAGGAATATCCCTGCTTACTTCAGGCTGAGAATAAGGTACTACCCAGCATGGGCAAAGGTGAAAGGACCAGGTCCTAATTGATTCTCACGTCTCTTGGATATGATTTATAAGATACAATGGGAGCTCTAGTAAATCATGCTATAAAAGTTATGAATAAATCTCAGTCCAAGTTTTTTTGCAGTGATTCTGATGATGTAAAACCCTTTAATGACAGCATGTTATAACTGTAGTGTAATGGCCCTCTGTAAATGCAATAAATCTCGGGTTTCAGTGACTGTGGACAGGCAGTGATGTGTGTGCTGCACATGAGCTACCACCACAGGCACACGCTGCTGGCACACGCTTACGTAACTCTGTTGATCCTTCAGGAGCAGCAGTAGATCTTAGCGCTGCTAGACTACTTGGAGAAAAGGTTTGCTCAAGACCATTGTGGTGGTGTGGCTTCATGAAACAGCTTAAAATAGCCTACTGACTTTTTATGTGAAAAACTGGTAAAGAGTGCAATGCCTCTTTTAAGGAAGAATAAAGCAGATTATTTGGTTTTAAATAACAAAAGCAAAACCTATCCCTGCCGGGTTGTATAATTTCCCAGAGACAAATGCAAGTTAAGCCAAGCATTTCAGTCTGCCCCAGCAAATCAAATCTGTCTTCTTTCCTGAATTTCCTGGGCCATCATCTCAACATTCACAAACAAATTTAAAAGGTTCACAGAAATACACTAACAGGATATCAGCCCTTTGTTTCAACTGCAGAAGAATCCTTGTTGTTATCCACCTTTGTCCTTCAAAAAACACATTTAAAACATTATCTGCATTTCCCTATTCAGCTACAGAAAGATAGAGTCAGTTCAGGTTGCTTATTTGACATGCACCATCAATTCAGCTGCAGATTTCACGTTGCAAATTCATTCCAATAACGCTTTTCTCTTTTTCCGTTTGGATTCCTGCAGTCATGATTCCACCAGATCAATTGACAGGTATAGATGGTGGAGGCCAGGTTTGTGATTTATCCAGTTATTAATTAAATGAAAACCTTCAATCAGAATTCTTCTATTTTTTAAATAGACTTCCAAAAAAATGAATAGGGAGAAACCCCTAAAGATGCTGAGCACCTATAACCTTCAGTGGAAAGAAGGTCATGTCTTAGAGCAGAAAAAGAGATGGGTGAAGGCAAAAGAGATCATCAGCAAAATCCTATCTCAGCTTGTAGAGCCACTGTCACTGGTACCACTGATTTTAGTGGAATTCAGCCAGAAACCTGTGCAGACCTATTTCAGGCAAAAGTTTTAAGGGCAAGGACAACTGTGTAATTGCCACAGCACTCAATGCAAAAGGGTTTGCCTTCACAGCAGCCTCTGATCTCTACTCTAAAAACAAGACAACGTGATGTCAGCCACATTGCGCTATTCCTGTTTCTTTTTTTAGCACGGATCTCCCCATTGCTTCTCGTGTGGAGTTCTGCAAGAAATCTAGTGACAGTACGTCTTAGCACTTCTTGGGAATGTGTCCCGCATAATGCAGAACTCATTTTAACTCAGGCTTTTTCAGTAAAGCACTTGTAAGGAGAAACCCAGAACAGCCTAACTGTCGGTACCAGACTGAGTCAAATGCTGGCAGGTGGCCTTTGGGTTTCTTTTTTTGGGGCAGTAGCAGATCACTTTAGGTCTGAATTTTGCTTAAGCAATAGTGAAACTTAGTACTCAGCTGACAGGAGTTCAGTGTTTATCCTACCAACAAGTCCCAAAGGTGCTAGTGATTTTATTAAAAGACCTAATGTAAATTTCAAAACTGTATAGATTACTTGAAATGTTAGTTATGTCTAAGCAGCAGGAAATCAATAGTGCAAAAGTGCATTCACTGTTCTAAAGAAAACAGCTTTTGGAGAACCTGCTCCGCTAAGAAAAGAAGCTGAGTTTACCCTGTAAGTGTCAGTGACTTGGATGAAAGGCAAACAAAAAAATTGAGGTTCAATAGCAATTCTGTAACATCTTCAACTCCAACCCACAGATTTATATTCACATTTTTACTACCATCAGCTACAGCAACTCCTAAAACTGAACAGGTACTGTCCTCAAAGGATATCTTGGCAAGGACAGCAGGGTAAGCCATTGTTCTTATTAGGTGATCTTTAACATTCATTCAGAGGAGTCCACACTTCCCTAGAAATATACAGAGACCCACACAGTGTGAATTTATGGGAAAGCAAAAAAAAACCCAATGAAACAAAACAAAACAAAAAGCACCAAACTAACCTGAGACTTAGATGGATGACTCCAAGCAACTGAATTAGTGTAGCTTATCAAGTGAGCATTTGTTAGCAGATCAGACTCATGTGTGTGCCCTGCTAACTTGCCTATGTGAGCTCTGAAGAACTCTTTCAGGAGTTCCAGCTAGTCCCTCCACCATGCCAGCAGGACAAAGTCAAGCCACACTCGTATAGCTCAGCAATAAATGTTTGCAGTGGCACAAGCACACAAATGTGTTATATTAGCTCATTGAGCTGTGTCATTTGGGTATGCTTCAGCCTTTGTAATTTTCAATGTGTTTTACTGTGTGTGGACTAATACAAGATATCTAGTCTTAGCATGTCATTTTCAAAGCAGGAAAACAGCCTTTCTCAGGTTTGCATTTGTTTGTCTCTCCTTTACTGCTGTGTGTTTATTGCAGCAACTAGCACAATAGGGTTACGATCTGTGTTGACACCTCTAAATGCTATCACCATAAACCCAGAAAGTTAACAGTAAGCATCTCTGGGAAGAATTTTACCCTATACTCAAACCAACCTGGGCTGCAATGGGAGATCACCCAAAGCTGTGATTCTCCAAAGGTGCAGTATGCCTGTAAGCTGTGGCAGCTGGTGCAGACAGCAAGGCTGGGCACCAGCCATCTCTCCATCACTCCTGCGTCATGGAAATCTAGCAGTCAGTTCCTACATCTTCACTTCTGAGATCATGAAAGGGTGTAGCCATATGAGTTCAAACTTACAGTTTCCAAAGCACTAATCTTGCAGATATTATTTTCTTAAATGCATACTGGTTCTTCCCTATGCTTACTGTATGGTTTCTGCCTGTGCCCACAACTGTTAGTATTGTTGGCAACTGCCTTATATCAAGGCCTTCTTAATGCCCGTATTTTTTCTTCACTAACTGACACAGTCCTTCAAACGGACTTGCTGAATACACACTGAAGATAAGTTGTTTTCAAAAGCACGCTCAGATGAAAACAGGAGGTATTAGTACTGTGAAACAGTTCCCTGGATGCAGTAATCTGTAGCTGTCACTGTTTTTTTTGCTTAGAATGTGAAATTTCAGGTTTAATATCTTCCTCCAACTGCAGGATTTCAAATTTTCATCCGTCTGTGCTCAAGAGACTTCCCCGCTTCAGACAGCTGCATAATCCAGGCAGTTAGTGAAGTTGATCCCATTTGCACGGCATGACTAATTCACAAACCAGTATATTGGGTATGTGGCAAAGCAGCAGTTCCCAATAATGTGGAACTAAGAAGCTGTTCCTGTGTGGTAATTCCAGGCTACTGAACTCAGCAAGATTAATAGCAGGAAACAGATAGATGTAGTAAGGTTGTTTGAGACAGTATAACTTCAGCGTATGACAACACTTGGTTTTATTTCCACTCAGCTCAAAGCCAGCTCTGGTTAGGAAATAACCACGTTGTCAACGTGTGGTTGACTCCAGGATGTGCTATGTGCAACGATTTAGGGCAGCCTCTCTGGAGAAGGGACATACAAAGTGCATGAAGAAGTAAGAGAGGATACGCAGAGGTAGACAATTCAGGGAAGCAGAGACAGCCTCTTTACCCCAGAGTCTGAGCAGTTCTGCTACGCTGAAAAGTGAGCTCCCAAGGCAGTGTGAGGACACATCACATAATTTGTTTTGAAAAGACCTACATCTCCCAGGGCTATCAATCTGTCACCTTTCAAGTCATGCCACGTAAATACAGGCGTTCTCAAAATCTTCGACGTCTGCCTTTTCATCAATACTTTAACGTAATCATTCTTTTAATTTAAATGGAAATTGATTACTTTTTCATTACTTTTGAATAAAAGTGCATTATCACCATTAAAGGAAAGTGATCTGAATTAAACTCTTGCCAAGAGAAATTTAACTGGGAAAAGCACCAGAACAAGATTAGGGCCTTTTACAGCACGTATGCTTTAGCACTGGTATTAACCAACACAGAAGTGATCAGTAAACATTCTAGCTATGGCATTCGCTGCCTTCACAATACACGTAATGCTAGTTCAAAATCTTACTGGAAACTGTGAAGGGTATATTGGTAAATATCCCTCTCTGCTGTAATTTACCTAATATAGGAGTCTTGCCAGGAGCTCTAATGAAGCAGAGGCAATTTTGCAGTTTTACCATCTGTTATCAAATCTACTCCTGCTACAGCAGAAACACAATTGTATTCAACTTTAGAAGTGACAAACATTGCAAAAGATGTTTTCCTTCATTGTCGAAACAGCTTTGCTGTGCAGACTAAAGAACAAAACGCCTGGGCAATAAATAAAGCATTACAAAAAATGATTAGGTAAAACCCAAGATATACCAGAAGAATGTCACGGTGATAGGGTCGTTCTACATAACCACAACACGACAAAGGGGTCTAAATAAGAAATCATGTTATATCCCACAACCTTCAGATTTAGATTTCAATTCATGGTAATTTATCTTATTTTTATATCCTGTAGAAGGGAAAGAAAAAATCTACTTTAAAATACAGCTTTCATTGAAAATTTGAAAAATTCTATCCCTATGCTAGTATTTAAGACCCTAGGACCAATCTGTAGAGTACTTAGAAACTGAATCCTCCTGTCCCTCTTTCCATCCTAAGTAAGGACCTGCAGGGTAAAAACTCTGAGGAACATTATAGTTTAGCTTCACTTATGTGCAGTGGACTAAAAATGAATAGTTAATATTTATATGAATCACTGTCAGTGTCAAGTAAGATGAAGCTTATAAAAATAGAACCAAATCAAGGAATGAGTTTTAGGACTCAGTGGGTAAATGCCTCTTTACGTACGGTATTATTTATAGATATTTTTCTAATCTGTTCTGTCATCTTGTCTCTTAAATTATTAGAAAGGAAGAAAGGAGGAATTACAGCAAATGTAGAGGGAAGAGAAAATTTAACTGGAAACTGGCAGGAATATGAGCAAAAGCCTGGAAGTTCCGAGCTGTGCTCCGAGTCTCTTGTTGTCTGTATGTTCTACAGCAAAACCATTCCAGCCTCTTTCATAATTAAACATGCAGATTTTTCTCTTGCAACAAAAAAATGGTGTTTTCGAGATGCTGTGTTTGACATCCAAAAGGCCTATTACTGCATCTGAAAACAAGCTAAACACAAGCAGGTTTCAGATACTGGGCTAACTCATGTCCAGTGGTCCCACTGGACCATGGACATCCTGCCGTAGGAAAATTCCTTTTGAGATACAAACATTCATCTCACAAAGGTGGCCACAACAGGAAATTCAGCATCAGATCCTGATTTTCATACTTTCCTTTAAAGTCAGTGACACATGCAGACAATCTCTTTAGGTTGATCCCCAAAGATTCTTAAGCTAGGTATTGAAAACATTTTAAAATGTCAGCTGTAGTAGCTTTATGTGTCTATTTATCATCATCTGAGAAGGAGACTACCAGTCCTAACATCTCCCTACAGCATGAAGGTTCTCTAAGTCATATTTGTTTATGGAAATACTTTTAATTTAAAACCCCTACAAAAAGGACTATTATTTAGAATTTTAAAGAAGTATTCAATATTGAAGTGCAAAACACTCCACACAATTTGGATAAAAATTCAAAGGAAAGGGGCACACGAACAAAGTTTTTGCTGGGTTCTTGCAAATAGGAGAAGTTATCTTTCATATGGAGGAATCTGGGGAGGTCATCTGTATTGTCATTCTGCTAGGAGGTGGAGAACTGTGCTATGAAGCAGTTGAAGCCATTTGTTCCTTTACACAGACTCACGTTACACCACTTCCATCAGACAGGAATTAAAGTTGGGTAGAGCAGGCATTTACTCTTTTCCCGGTATCTGTGTGGTTATGGAATACTGCACAGGGGGACTGTGTATCCATTGCTTTTGTTTTGATCATTCAAGTACTGTTTTTATAAGCACCAATGTGAAGTACTTGCACATGCTCTCCTCCTCCAGGCAGGACTTGGAAGTAGCTGTATGTCTGCTGAGTGCACCACACACAACTGCTCTTTGATTTTGTGATGTTTCCTGCAAATACAAGCTTTGCTTGTCCTTGACTTCAGCATCAAGGTCTCAGAGCAGTGAGAAATTTAATCTTTTTTTTATCCTAGTTGTCCTAAATCTCATTTAGAAGTGAGATGTATATGTTTACGTCTGCAAGAATTGTGGTAAATTTAAGCAGAAATCCTAGACGTGAATGCTAGGGACAGCAGCTCTTTCTGCCACAACGATATCTGACCATATTGTTCATCTTGGTAGCTGACCAGGTTTTATTTAGCAATGCCAGTTTCACAGATGCAGCTTCCCCTTCTGGAAGTGCTGGGCAAATCATTCAGTCCAGTAACTGCAAAACCTATAGTAGAAATCCCTTTCTGTGGCATCTCTTGCTCCTCCCTTTGACTAGCAAAGGAGAGAAAAAAGGAGAGATTTCTACCATGAGCTTGTCCATGACTGCCCACTTACAGCAGTAGTTTGGTCTGAAGATCTTCCTACAAGAGCTGTGGTGCACACAGATATCAAAGGGCAAAGGGCTCAGAAATACATTCAGAAGAAAGCAGCAGGAAATTTATGTATGGAAACTACCTTCACAAGCTCTGTACCATATTTACTAAGAGATCATGAGCTGTATTTTGAGAGGCACATCAATAAAGATTTGGATACAAATGGAAAAGAATATCTTCTCATTCACTACCTGCATTGCATGCCCTACAAGCGGTAAGAAGAATTTCAAGATGACATGAGGCTATCAAGCTGCATAATTCCCGCTCACTGCAAGTGCTCACTGCAGTCCTGCTATTCAAATATCCACAGGCCACAGAGATGCTCTTAAGCCATTTCAGTAGCCCAAATTATGAATCCTTCTAGTTAATAAAACTCACCACACCCTGCAGCTTGGGGTAGAAAATCTTTTTTCTTAAATACCCCTGCCTTCATCATCTTGGTTCTAAATCTCCTGCTGTGCTGAGGCAGTGATTGTATTTTTCACACACACATGTAGAAAGAGATGAGCCAAAAGTAAAGTCACAAGGCGTGTCACCAGCCCCTCTTCAGCGTTTATTCCACAGCCTTTTTTGTCTTTCAAATCCAGCTGGCAGGGAGGGAAAAGGGTGATGAGTTTTTGGGGGTTGTGTTTTTGGAGACTTTGCAGATGATGTTTAGGGAGCCTGCTCACAACACCCAGACTTTTTGGCAAAGAAACAGCTCTTGGAGTATCGGGGGTATTACATGTTCTGCAGTTTCAAATCAAGCTGGTCAAATAACAGTAGATACGTTTTATTTGTCACAGGAAAAGGTTTTTTCCCTCACATTTCTCCCCCATGCTCCTTCCCCCCCCCCAAAAAAAAAATGTTTATTCAAAGTTTCTCCCTTTTCTCCATGAGAAGAATCCCAAGGGGCTTTTTTCCCTCAGTTGTAGTTTCTTTTTCTCCCCTCACATTTACTTAACAAAAAAGTGAAAAAGTCTACTGGTAATCAGAAAGAAGGAACAAAGCAGCAATGTGAAAATGACAAAAAAATTAATTTCTGCATAAAATTGTGCTAAAATCTTTGGATAAGGAGTAAATTTTGTCAGTCTGAAGTCAGCAGGACAAATATGACAGATTTTTTTGAATAATCCAAATTGTCTTTCTAATTTCTATAGAGTTGTTTACCAAATATACATCTTCTGCTTCCAGTTGTTTAGTTTGTTTGAGGTGGTTTTTTTGGTTGTTATTCAATCAATTGAGAATGAAGACAGATTTCCATGTAGACCAGGAAAATACAGGCTTGCTCATGAATATTTCTTCAAACGATTCACAGCCTAGCTCTGTGTTTCTCTAGCCTCTTCTAGACACAAATCTACTCTCCTTTTAGGAGAACCAACATCTTCTTGTCCCTCTGATTTCACCCAGAGGCTGCAGATGAAAGTTCTGGTCTTTAACGGCATTTTAATTGTTTTGGATTAGTGGTCTGCTTGCAGAGCATGGGATGCTATGCAGTAGAGGAACTGCAGTTGTCATCAGACATTAGAAGGACACTCTTGAAGCGGAACTGGAGAAAATAGTGGTTCCAGTGTAAGCAATGAGAAGGAAAATGCTTGGAGTAGGATGAAGCAGCAGTAAATAGGAGATGGGAGGAGGCTTCAAAATTAGAAGAACAAATCACTGTGGGGAGAGGGAAGTCTCACCCTTCAATCTTCACTATACATTGAAGAACAAATAATGCTGAGACCCTGGAAGGGGAATGTAGGATGACAAATCAGCAGCCTACTAGTAGAGAAAAAAGCCTGTCAAGGGCTTGGAATCTCAGACTGTGGCAACTTAACAGTAAATGCTTTTCCAGCAAGGTAAGAACAACCTAATCAGAATAATTCAAATGAGTTAGCAATATGCCAGTACGTTCTGCATGTGCCATAAGCAAGAAGACAAGCCCTCACAAGAGCCCAGGAAGAAGGAAATTTGCAATACTACATTTTTGTGATCAGAGGTGCATATTTTACAGTTGTGAGCTTGCCAAAGAATAAAAAAGAGCTCGGCTCCACAGTGAAAGTCCTCCTGTATTATCACTGGTGCCTGCACTGGAGAACTTGAGGATTTGGGGTGGTATTCTGATGCCCTTATTTTTGTCTGGAGCCTGTGAAAGTCAAACAGCTTTGACAGTTGGCACAAGAGCTTGACAGGGAAGAAAAAAATAAGAAAAAAAAAAAAAAGAAAGGGATTTTTATTTTTTTTTTTATCAAAAGAGGCTAACTTCTGTCTTCAAAATCTCTAGGGCACAGACCTCAGTGTTCCAACACAGCCAAAGCAGCTTTTCCTCTTAGCAGTCATACACAAGAATTGTGGCTTTCATCACACACACAGATTCCTTTCAGCTGTGATCAAAGGCTTAATGGGATTTCAGGAGAAAACAGCGGGCCTAATAAATATATAGGGCACTTGTGAAAGTGAGAGGGAGCCACACTCTTGCCCTCAAAGTTTGAAAGATGCTGCAAGTTTCAGTGGCAGTTCCCGTAAGCATTATTCTGGGGGTGATTCTCTTTGTGCCTTAAATCCATGGAACAGTTAGCACTCCTTTGGCCTTGTTTGATCACGTTAATTAAAAAGGGGAAAACCAAAACAAACAACCCAAGCCAAGAAACAAACAACAAAACCACCAAAGAAGCCTACAGTAAATGGGCAATCTTTGATTGATAATGAAATGAAGGCTAATGAAAAGATGTGGCTTCTTAATGTATTTTGGCCACTGAGGACTCTAGCATGAATGTATGTTCAAGATTCAGTGGCAGATACAGTGATGGGGCTGAAGTATCAAGGAGAGATAAGAGAGCAGACAGAAGCAGTACAATCTTGTGTATGGAGTGCACCAACTCTTGATGTGACTTCAGATGTGACCTCTGGCAAGTCACAACTTCTTGATAGTGATTTACATCTGAAATCGGGATAACAAAATATTTACCTACCTTATGTGGGTATTGTGGAGAGTAATTAATATATGCAGTGTAATTTGGAGATAAATTTGAGGTACTGGATTAATTTCCGGTATTGTGTTTACCCTAAGCAGGTAAAGTGAGGACATCTTTTCAATACAGTTCTCAAAATAAACCAAAGGGATCAGAAGGCAATCTTACATTTGCTTCTTTCTGATTATTCAGCATTCCTCAATAAGATTGACAGGAAAGAATAAAGCTAAGCTTTCACAGATCAGGGAGGTAAAATTTAGGAACATTTAACACTGTATACGAAGCCTTTCTAAATGACAGTTAACAATTCAGATGATTGTTTTTGCTTTTTCCAGTGAAAAAGTAATGCAAGACACACCCAGTAGAGTATGCCTAGCAGAATATTGACAGATCTGCTAAATAACTTCTAAAAAAGGTTTTTTAAAAGTTAGGCTTTTTTTTTTTTTTTAATAGGCATTTGAAAACAGAACATGTAAAATTAAAGTACTAGAAGACTTAACCATACTCTACATTTTAACTGGTTCCTGTTTGCAGCAATCTCATAAAGCCAGAAACTAGTCTAGGTGCAGTTCACCCATTGTGTCCAGAGTCTAAGTATACATGAACCCTGAATTGAGGATAGAACAAGCCCTTGGGTTTTATCTTGGCTGTTGTCAGAAAACACATTTCCTTCCCAGAACAGGCAGACTAAGTATGAGCTGAAAGCTGTGTCTAGCAAAGTGGGTCTCTTCAGAGACGACCAGCACCCTACAGAATTAGATGCCAGAGCAGCTGCTGTGAATGCTGAAGCCTGACATATGCTGAAGCTCCCTGAGCAATCACATAAAGACACAAAGCATAGTGGGAGCAGTCACCTTTTTCTCAGCTGGGGTGGCGTTATCTCCAGGATCATCTTTATATTACAAGACTTCAGACACAAAGGCATCCAAGAGATATTGAAGAAAAGCTATTTGCTTCCTGAGGAAACATTCAGATAGAAATGACAGAGGTACCACTACAGATCAGGATGAGATGCAAAGTCAGGATAGACACCACAGATGACAGACCTCTTGCATAGTTGGCAGTGTGTTGGGACAGGGAGTAGGTAGTTTTTCCCCTGAAGACTCAAGGAACAAGACAGATAATAGGAGAGTTGCACATCTTCCCTGTAGATATCAGTCTCTTCAAAAATCCCTTTTGACCAGGATGCAGACCAGAGTGTATTGGAGACATGAACAGCACCATATGCACTCACTGGTGCCTCCTTCCACTGTAACAATCTGGTAACTCTTGCTATAGGAGAGCAGAAGATGTGTGGGTGCCTTTAAGGAACCATTACTTTCTACAAACAAACAAACAAACTGCTTTTGAACAAAGAATTCTCAGTCATATTTACATAGTTTTGCTTGTTTATGGCATACAGGGAAGCCTGAAATTGCTTATATCCTGGTAGTCCAATTCAAGGGATCAAAAGTGTCAAATCTGACCTCCCTGGGTTTTTTTTCTGGAGTAATTCCAGAAGGTACCATGGATTATTCCAAATGGAAGAACAAGAGAAGGCTGCTGAAATTTTAGGAAAAAAAAAAAAAAAAAGGAAGGAAAATTAAAAAAAAAACCCAACCCCAAAAAACCAACAAATGCATTTCTTTCCCAGTGCTCATTAATTATAATTAATGTGAAATTAATCAAAACTCCAAGGAAAACAAAAAAAAGGTCAGAAAGCAATTACAATAGAAATATATTCCCCAGCCAATTGCTTGCTTTTCAGGCTTTAGCAATATTGTCATTTCAATACTTATGCAACCACTTGAGAATTTTCTAGGTCTCGATTTTACTTCAAAAGCAGAAACTTCTTACAAACAAACTGCTTCAGGTCCAAGCCCAAGAACTTTTCTTTCATAAAGGAAAAATTTTAAAAGGAATTAGCTTCCTTTTAAGTCCCCTTCACACTTTCAGCCTCCTCAGATGCCACCACTGCATCACAGAAGAAACTATCGGGCACCTTCCTTCCTGCTTACTGCAGATCAAGTCAAGGGCACTTTGAATCATCTGGGAGACACTGCCTCATAGCACACAGCCCTTGCAGAAAGAAATGCTCCAGGGAAATCAGTGCATGGCAGATCTCCTGTCGCGCCAGGTTAACAACATGTATCCCTGTCCTTCTAGCAGAGCTCGGAAGAAACGGTATTTGCTAAAGCCACATAGGCAGAAAGCATGCTTTAAAAATACACCCTGTAATCAAATGTCTGTTTGTAGCACTTATGACTTCGCAGATTGACTTGCACATCAGGCACACAGTTTGATGGTTGATTCTGAGCCCTAATGCAGCAGAGCAGTCTTCTATCTGGCTGGTGTCTATCCTTTTCAAAAGGCAAAGAAGTGCATAAATTATGTTTAAAAAGAGGTAGGCATTTTCTGCCCACAGTGTAGAGTCACTGTAGGTGGATTATTATCCAGGAATACCGAAGAGGTAGGAAGTCTGTGATTTAACCCATTCTTTGCAGTTTCCTTGCCTGCTATTGTTTTTGTTGCCTACAGCCTGAAATTATCCATATGATAGGATTTTTCAAGTAGTTTAGCAGCACAGCAACTGCATTTCAGACAGTCAGGAGTAGTTAAAGCCCTAAATCGTGGATTTCATTCTCAAATCATACTAGGTAAGTGCTGCAGCAGCATTCAATTGCCTCTGCAGATGTTGGCAACTATGAAGTAGTTCCAGTTTACTCCTTTTAATATTTCCCTCAGAAACCCTGCACTAGAGATGCCATATATTAACAGGATGACCTGTAAACCATCCTACACATGACCAGAAGGATTTTGAAGCCTATTTCTTCTGCCATATCTTTACTACTGGGAAAACAGAAAGTGATAGCTTACATACTGCAAACAGAGACATTTGTACATCAGGATACTTGGCATGAACTTTAGCTAATAAAAATTGGCATAGAGATGTTCAGCTGAACAGAAACACCTGAACTTACTCCAGCTGAGGACTTGGCCTTCTACACTGAGCTAAAAGAAGAGATTCTGAATTGTGATTTTATTACAAAGCAGCACCAGGGCTGAGCATCCCCATGTTCCAGTGGTTTGCCTGTAACCTGCCAACAGTGCACATCTTTGAGAACAGGACCTACAGCAAGAGCTAAGAAGAGACTTTATAAATGCTTAAGATGAGGTTTGGATTATCTTAGGTAGCATTGCTCAGCTTCTACATTTAGCATTTATGCAAAGAGAATTATTTTACTAATCCATAACATCTTCTTCCAGAAATTCAAAATACTTAGAATCATAGAATCAGTCAGGGTTGGAAGGGACCACGAGGATGATCTAGTTCCAACCCCCCTCCCATGGGCAGGGACACCCTACCCTGGATCAGGCTGCCCACAGCCTCATCCAGCCTGGCCTTAAAACACTTCCACGGACAGGGCCTCAACCACCTCCCTGGGCAACCCATTCAAGGGTCTCACCCCTCTCATGGTGAAGAACTTCCTCCTCATGTCCAGCCTGAACCTACCCATCTCCAGCTTCGCTCCATTCCTCCTAGTCCTGTCACTCCCTGATATCGTGAAATGCCCTTCCCCAGCTTTTTTTGTAGGCCCCCTTCAGATGCTGAAAAGCCACAGTAAGGTCACCTGGGAGCCTCCTCTTCTCCAGACTGAACAGCCCTAACTCTTTTGGTCTGTCCTCATACGAGAGGTGCTCCAGCCCTCTGATCATCCTCGTGGCCCTTCTCTGGACACGCTCCAGCACATCCACATCCTTCTTGTAATGGGGGCTCCAAAATGGGACTTCACAAGAAGGACTTAATCCTTTCAGTACTTCTAGTGAGACATGCAAGTGTTCTTCAATTTTCTCACAAAATATGCAAACTAAGGCAAAGAAATGTCCCACTTTTTTTTCCCAAGCCATTCAAAAGAAATCATTAACATAAATGAGAAAGGAATCCTGTCTCCCACTACTTAAAAACAAACCCCTAGACTTCACCAGACTCACCACTGTAAATAGGTTTAACCAGGTCAAAAGCAGTAATGCTAAATCCAGGAGTACCTGTGCTGTGCTTAATTCCAACGGATGCCACTCTAAATCCCAGTACTTTTTCTCCCTGAGAACGGCAGCAAAGGCTCAGTATTTTCCAGGCAGACTGGCATCTGTCACAACATCTTGGTTTTTTTTTTCCCCGAATACCAATCTTTGGTCTCTAGAAAACAAATCTCTTACAAAACTCATTGAATGCCTCCAAGATGCAGGTAGGGACACAGTCTTGTCCTCATCTCTTCTGACCACACTCAGGGAGGAGGCCAAGAGTTGGTGGGCATGCAGCCTCTAAGAGACAGGCCAGGCATGGTGAGTGGAAAGGCACGTTGCTACTGTGACTAAAATAAAAGCTGCGTCCTATTCAACAGATCTGGTCACGCTTGAGGGCACGAATGAGAGAGGAATCCCTCATGAGGGCAGTGCACAGAAGCACTTCACTCCTCTCCTTGGCAGCAGCTGAGCAGCTGCCCTTTTCACCTTCCTTCCTGCTTGCAAATGCTACCCTTAGTGACTTGGCCACACTGGCTTGCAAGGTGCTCAGCTTAAAACTGTCACCGGTGAACTGAAATTCTTATTTTTACTGTGAACCTTAGGGGCGCTTGGCAGAATTTCCATCATAGTCAGACTTCTTCTATCCCATAACAAAGGATACTAAATAGTACCACAACTCCTTCATCTTCCTTCAGCAGCCTGTGCATGGGATTGCCCAAGGGCCCCACTTTAAATTCTGTTTGTATGGAATTTATCCCTTCATATTCCCATTTCTGCTTATAGCAGTGCATTAGTGAATCAACTGGTATCAGCCATCATACATGGAGCATCAAAGTTCAGACTCCCTGGTAAGCAGAAGTCTGGGCAAGGACTGACTGCCCTAAACTCCTGAGGAAGATCTCTGTACAATAAAGCACTGTTCAGCTCTTGTCCTGGACTTCTTGAGTAGTTGTTGTATTTTGTTCATAATTGACCCCTGCCACCCTGTACTGGCTGGCATAGCCGAGCTGAAATTCTTATCTGTGATCTTGTCAGGGACAAAATTTTTGTTCTGCAACTTCTTCCACTTTCCACCCAAACAGAATATGAAGAAAGAAGAATCTTCTTTTCCCAATCTCTTGTAGCACAAATTACAGAGAATGATCTTAAGATAACATGTGAATTGAGGGCAAACTAACCATAAATCTAAATTCGGTTTCAAGACTGCCAAATGTTGCTGCTCTGGAATTGATAGATACAGAGAGTTCCAAAAATAACTTCCCCACCATGAAAAATTCACACAAGATTCTCATAAAAAAAAAAAAAAATCAAAATTACTTTAAAAGCTTACTACAGCCTTTATTACTTTATCATCCTGAATGTTTTTCAGTGCTTTCCTGGAAGAACACTCAGAGGCCCCAGTAAAGAACAAGACCATGCTATGCCAGCTTACTTAACAAATGAGGCTAAGATTGCTTTCGGTGGTAATTAATAAGAGCAGAGCAGAACCTTAATTTAAATAGATAAATACACACACATATATAACATTAACCTCTAAGAAACATTTCTTTTCTAAAAAACGTTTCTCCTAGCTGGAGACTAGAAAAGATATCTTCATGCAGAAAACAGATGCTCTTCCAGTATTAACCTCTAAGACCTTAAATCTAAGGTCACATTTCTAAGTTCAGAAAAGTTACTGGGATTTTTAGTAAGTTTTCATACTTGTCTTGAGTCCTGAAAAGATAAGCCAATAGCAGCCTATCTATTTGTTTCTATAGGTATGACTTACAGCTAATTAAGTAATCTCCATGCATTTCTCAATATTTCTAAAGCATTCATAAAATAGTTGTCCACTGTACTCCATCGCCAGCCATCTGTGGTAAGGCCTTTGGCCCTTGCATCAGAGTCCACCAATCACCCAATTTTCCCTTTGCACGGTCCTAAGTTTGTGCCCCTCTTTAGAAAAGGCATAACACCAGTGGAAACAGGCATTCAAATGCTATTTCTCAGTATTTGTGGCTATATTTTATTGCCTGTATACTGTACCTTTTCTCAGCAGAATGCTTTCCCATGACAAGGTGACAGAAGCAAAGACAGTACATCAGCGCCCATGTATCCAATTTTAAACCCCACGCTGCTTCACCATAGGAAAGTGGACTTTCCCACAGAGAGGAATGCTTTCCCCAAAGATGGCTGTCATCTTGGGTCTCCACTTCCAGATCCCTTAGCTGGTATTTCAGTTATTATGTTCTGCGATCATCTTTTGCCAAAAGATCACCCCAAGGAAGAACTGGTTGAGAAGATACTGGTTTGAGAGGCTGAAAACAGAAAACCCTTGCTAAGGCATCTGATGAATTCAGGCATTCACTGTAATCTGCCACTCTATATCTACAGAAGAATTAGATGCCACATTGCACACAACTGCTGTGACCTTCTCAGGAGCCTGACTTTACTTACCTCTAGCTTGCAGCCTCAGTTAAGGGAGGAGAATGAGGCAGCACAGCTTTAGGTTTTATCTGACTGTAGCAGGGCACAATGGCAGTCAGAATACTGGGAGCTCAGAAATCCAGTGCAGCAGCCTGGATGTTATCCATCTAATTTCAGTATCTAATCTCCCTAGACACTTATAATATGCCACTCACTGGTGTGCTCCATCTTAGCTGATAGTCAAATCATTTAATACAAGTGTGTAGCGAGGTAGGTGACAGGCTGATTGATGGCAACATCTTCATTTAAAGCTATATGACACCACCAGACAGAGGTCTAGAGCAGTTCAGGAGCAGAGCACTTCCTAAATTTGTGGGTATCCATGCAAGTTTATCATGCTGAAGTGTGCCCCATACAATCTACTGAATCTTTTTCCTAAAATGAAGTTGAGCTACGTCACATCCCTTTCTTAAAGCAAAGAGCGTCGGCATATCACTGGATACTTAACAGTGAGATGAAGGACAGAGTTATCACTTCTCCCTCTTGACAATGAGATTGTTCTTTTCCACTACCTTATGGTAACCCAAAAGAATTCTTGAAGCTACCTGTATTTTAACTGTGATTTGCCTCATGGGCAAAGCTGGTGCTGTCTGACAACAAGCACATACAAGCAACAACACAGCTCAAGGTTGGTATCACAGTTCTGTCCTGCATGTCAAGTAAGAAGGAATCAGACCAAATCTCTGAGGCAAATTGAGAGCCCATCATTTGCTACAAGTAGATGAGGGAAGCCAGCAGGCACCAAAAGCACAGATGGAAATATAGAGATGCTCCTGTAGAGAGTGGTTCCTAGATATTAATACTCATGATTAAAGCTTGGGAAAGCCTTTGCCTCTCCTGCTCAAAGATCCCAGAAGGACAGACTGGAGCCCAGAGGGAGTGCCACAAAAAGTCCATTCTTGATGAGCCTCCAGTCAAAGCTTAAAAAGCAGGGCTTCATGTCAAGGAAAAGTGGGTTGTACTGAGTTTAGGGATCAGGAACATCTGTTCCTTTCTTTTCCCATTGGCTTTAGGTACATTAGGATAAAAATTCATCCCACTCTTCTTCTCCATTCCTTAAGCCCACCTGGTTCTAGGGAAAATGATGGCCGAAGAGCCCCTGTCCATAGGGACACGACCAGACTATAACCTCTGTATCCATGAATTCCCTCAGATCCAATGGATTTATAGTCTGTAGCCAACCTCTTGTGCCTTAAGGAAAAAGATAAAAGAGAATTATGTCCTTTTCATCTCCACCAGCACTCTCATGGAAACTAAGTCCATGTAGTTTCAAACTGTCTGTTCAGAAGCAACCTCCACAAGGAGTCCTGAATGCATATTTATTTAGCTCCTGTGCAAAAATCAAATCACAATCCCCTTAATTTATAAAAGAATATCTGGAGGTGGTAGCTAATTATATCCCAGTTCTTCCATGCTCTATTCAAGCTGTACATTGTGGGCCTGTTTCCAATCCAACAGCAGCACAAAGAGCATCTCTCAGTGAAACCTGCATTGTCTAAGGTGTTCAAATGGGCATAACTAAAAGCCTTTTTCTATGAAAGACTGATCTCACTGTATTTACCATGAGACTGTGACATATCAGTGCTTTACACCCTTTGAATGGCAGGGATGAGATCAAGAGAACTTTTATGCCAGCTGATTGTCTTTCTTAATGAAGAAGCTTTCTCTGCCAGTGCCATGTGTTGCAGTTTCTGTGGTAACAACTGACTGCATAGAGAAGGAAGGCAGTGTAAATTGCTAGCATGTAAACAATGGCTACCTTGGGGTCTGTCTTACGTACACACTTTTTTGACTTGGTTTATGATCAATTTCTGGAAGGTAATTGTTAATGTCCACAATATTTATTACTTGCATTTTGGAAGCCATTGAGTAATTGTTCTATATGACGTACTCTATATAGCATACTTTGCCAACATGTAAATTCAACTTCTAATTCAGGATAAAAAACATTTTGTCTTTGTCTTGACAGGGAAAATTCAATCTTTAGTCCAGCCTAAAAAAAAAAAAATCACATTTAAACTCGTTCAATAGAAAGAAAGTCACAAAATAGAAGATATAAGACTATGGAGTGTAAAATATATACACATATGTATCATCAAAGCAAAACAAATAGAAGATGACATGAAATGAAAGATGAGAGGAGGCAAAGCTTTTTTTCTATTCCCTTTTCTTGGAAGAAGCTGATGTATGTTAATCTCAGGGAGCAAACTCAGGTCAGAGCACCAAAGCTGTGTAAGAACTTTAAGTGACTGAAAGGAATCGATGAAGAACACCAGGCTTAATAGCTTTAATTTAAAAAGACACTTCATAATCAGAGTGAAGGTTTCAGTAACCATACGTAAAACCTTTAAAATAACTCAGGAAATGCCTTCAGAAATCAAGACTGCATGGTTGGTGCCATTTCTTTCACTACCCACATCTACTCACACCCTACTTCTCTAGAAACACCTTCTCAAAATGGAAGCAACTTCTCAGGCACCAAGCAGTGTTTCTGGTTTACTGAATTCCTGCAGAGTATTGAAGTTTCATTGAGTAGAAACTAAGACATCCAGAGCAATTTGTTTAGTCATGAAAATAACAGAAGAATGGAAGACAAACAAGCTGCAAGGATGGAAACTCCTGAACTAGTTTTCTACCAGCTTCTCACAATCTACATATGTTTTATGAAATGTGTTTGTGTTGGCTAGGGGACAGGACTAGCTGCTTTGCAAATGGAGCACAGTCATCCATTTCTCTCAGTCCAGCTCTGAAGAGCACTCTTAAACAGATTCCAGGCAGCCATAACCACAGCGCTCTCAATTAAATTACTTTTCTTACCTGAATACCAAATATCCCATAGAAGTAAGTTGACACCCCAACCATTTTACAACCCAAATTCTACTGTAGTCAAGAAAATATTTATGCTAGCAGAACAAGACTGAGCTCTTGTTGTGTTTACAGAGCCGAAAACAAACAGCCCCCGAACAATAAATTGAACAGTTGTTCTGCTGTTAGATCTGACCATGGCAAAGCTGAGTCACGTGGCTGTGGTACCCATGAGCCAGGGTAATGGAGGTTTCCAGCTTGTCTAGGATCACTCAGTCTCAGCAGTGCTACATCCTCATTTCCAGCTGGTACAGCACATTCTTTAATATTACAGCAGTTTCCGAGTGGAGGTGAAGTTCGAGCTGCTTTTCACAGGGGAGTCTTCCTAGGCAGTGCTACTCTTTGGCTTTTAGCATTTCCTTTCACAACAGGCAAGAGCTATTCCCATCACCTCCTGGCTGTTTGTCATTGCTCTCCATCATATCAGGCTGTCACCAGCAGGACTGCTACAGAGCTGCAAGCATATTGCAGTCAGTGCTGCTTTGCAGAGAGGGAGATGGCCCTGGAACGGCAGCAGCCTCCTCTCGCAGTTCCCTAGCTGCTCTGCTGGGGACAACCTCAAGTGACCCCAAGCCACTCTCTCACCAGAGGCACCAGGCTGCCCGTAACTACAGGACAGGCAAGAAAAGTGGAAAAAAAGCCAAGTCCCAAAGGCCATACTAAAGATGTCCCCCATGGATCAGCTTTGTTTTAACCAATTAAAATTAAACATCTGCCCTGTGTCAAGAGAGGCTTCAATTCTCCTTGCTGCAGCTTCTCATTCATCTCTCAATGCTATCTCCTTAACCAGTTCAGAGGGACAAACCTGGGACAAATCTATTTTGATTTTGGGCCCACTACTACTCAGGAATTTTTTGTAATCCCATGTTTGAAGGCAACTGAGATCTCATCTGTGTCTTTGGAAAAGGATGGTCAGGGTTTTGTCTGTCCAGAGGCCTGATTTTGATTGGAGAATTCAGTGCTCAGTTCAGGCACCCATTTCCATGATACTTATTACTTGGTGGATGCTGAAAGTTTTAAAGTATCCTAAAATGACTCAGTGCTTAAGTTTCCCACAATTAAATAACAAAGAATGATTTCAAGAGGAATTAGCACCTAAATTAACAAATCCTATTTGTCCTTTTGAGAAGTGATCCTCCGGATAAGTATTTTAACTGCAGAATAACTTCACTAATTATTTTCTGAACAGGGGAGAGAGATAAATATCTGTTTGTTTACGAACTGCTGACTGATTCTATTGAAGTGAACACAACTTTTTCAAATACAAATTAATGTAATTTTCAGGTTACATTTGCTAATTTTTTGGCCAGCATTTCACTATATCACAAGAAACACCACTCTGTTTTTATCAAGTGACAGAGGAACTATGTCCTGTTGCTTGAGTACATAAACCACCACCTATCCTTTGGTTCAGGAGGTAAATATTTTTAAATTACAATTGTCTAATATTTATTCTAGAATTAAAACAGTGGTATTATCTATCCTATTCTCCAGACTTAAATAATCAGAGCATTATCCCAATGCAAGCAGAAAGGAGAAGTAAGGTATGTGCAAAACAGTCAGGTATTTCAAGATACTAATTAATATTTAAAGATGCCATGGGTTTAAACATTTCCCCAGATATTAATTACACTGTCCTTGGAGATCAGTAAGCATTTCATTATTGACTGGAATGGGAGCAGAATCTCACCTGTATTCTGCTCCCTGTACTTAACCAAACAATTCATCTGGTATTGACAGATGTCTTGGACAGCAGGACTTTCATGCTGCACTGACGCTAAACCCAGCTATTGGCAGCATTCTTGCTGGCCAAGTGAATTTAGGCCATCAGAGGCAGCATTTCTGTAACTACTCCTGACAGGAAAAATTATTTTCATGAGTATTTTGCCTAAGATTTTAAAGCCTGTATTAATAATTTGCATGCTGTTAAACTGAATGACAAGTGAGTGCCAATGTCTTCTTAGGGTCTTGCTCAGAATCCCTTAACAGTCTAACTTTTCCTTAAAATGTAGATGTTCTTCACAGTTTCCTGTGATTTAGGAAGATGACATATCATCAGCATAACATCCTCAAAGTCTTTCCCTGGCCTCCCTTCCATCATATTAACAAGAGTGCTGTAAGGAAGAAAGGTCCTCAGCCCAGTGTGAACTAGAAACAGACTGCTGCCACAACTGTCATAATCTGTTTAGTTGATGGTCCATTGCTCATGTGCTCAGAAGTCATCATCAGGAAAGGAGACTGCTTCAGGCTGCTGCAAATCATACTCCATTACAGAGCAATGCCAGGGCACACAGGGACACCCCAATGCTCTTTTGGACAGGTCAGTGATAAACAAATACCTCAGATGCACTGAAGACATGAAGACGTGTCATCTCCCTTCTCTGCCTATGCAGATGGACATTGGTCAGAGCAAAGCCTTCTGGCTTAGGCAGCTATTTTCTTCTGGGAACAAAGATGTTCAATAGAACAGTGTATTAATGACCAAGGTTTTGTGTTTCTGTTTAGCTGGGAGGGTTCTGGCTCGAAGCAAGCCTTGGATGCCAAGAGAGCTATATAAAGAACGTAGCCTTAGTGATTAGGTCCTAGGATGCAGGATGCACAACAAAAACAAACAAACAAGAGCAAGAGGCAAAGAGCTAGATTTATGATCCAGACCAAGAAGCCAAGAGTACTTGTGGAGATTCCCATAGATAAGGAAGAGCAATGAGTGAGAACACAAAGTACTACAAAATTGTCAGTTATTTAAGGCAGAACTGGTAAAAATGAGCTGGAAAGTTTCCAAAGGATGCCTTCTTGTGCTTTATTATTTATAATGGCAACTGCTTTGTATAAACTACCTTACACAATTGTTTTTGCCTTCACCCTGATTTATCTTACTTTCCTTGACAGGTTCTGCCAGTACTGTTTAAATAATAATTTGATGTGCTACATGCAGATTTCCCCCTGTCTACCCTCCGCCCTCACACATACACAACCCAGCAGTCTTACTGCAACAAATTGCACAGGGATCTGCCATGCAGTTTCTCTACATAAAAGATGCTGCTTTGCTTTCAGACAGAAGAGGTTTGACTTTCTTGAATTTGAGGAGAAAAAAGACATTACTGCTATGACACTTAAAGATAATTGTCTCCACAGGGATACCCCACACGCCCCATTCGCATTCTCTGCTTCACCTGCAAGCAGAGCTTTCAGCAGCACTGCAAAAAGCCAGACAGAGAGAACTGAGAAATGCAAAACCACTTAACAAAGCAGAGGGTTCTTTTTCCCTTTTGAGTAGATCGTCCAGTTAAGAAAATAAATCCATTTATTTTACATGGACTCATGAATTAATGTTTTCTAAAGTGCTTTGTAGTGTTCGAAAAATAATATTAAAATCCAAGGAGATTGAGGAATACAAAGAAATATAAATTCAACAGAAATATTACTCAGATTCAATCTGCAATTGAAAAAATATCAGTAAATGCACAGAAGAGGACACAAATGACAGGTGCTGCAGGAGTTGATAGCAATGAATTATGTGGAACAGCTGAGACTGAAGTCCACTTTAGGACAAGCAGGGCAAGCTTGGATACATAATTTGCTGGACAGGATGGAATAAGACATGAGAAAATGTGCAGCACTCGAAATAGAAGAAAAGGGCAGTTGACAGTAACAGGGAATCAAGAGCCTGTTCTTAAGTAGGGTAGGCACAGAAGGTCATGTGCAAATGTTAACATGCCATTTCTTCAGATGTATGTTCAAGTCACACTTAAGTGCTCCCCCATTTAAATGAATGAAATTGGTTGGACAGTGTTTTAATTAGCCCATAGAATGACATCTGGACTAGGCATGAGATTTTAGGTTTGTTTGTTTGTTTTTGTTGTTTTTTTAAAAGACACACTGAATCCAGATTTTATAGGGCAGAAGGAACTAACTCGAGTAAGACAATAATGGTGCTTTTGTATACACAACCTGCTAGATGAAGTCACTCAAACTTACAGTTAAGAGCAGCTAGATGGCTAACCTCTTCAATGTGGTGCTTTATAACAGAAAGCTTTCTTCCTTGTGTTATCTTTGTGAAGCCATGACTTGCAGACATCTGCAAGTAAAGTTCATTCAGCCAAAGGCTAAGAGCTTTAAGTATACTTGAGACCACAGCACACTTCAAAGGTCATTATTTATCACCATCATCAAACAGGAAGCAATTAATTTTTAATGGAAAATCAAGTCAATACACCAAGGGCTTCTTTTGACACACCACCGCTTTATGAACTGCTGGAAGAAAATGAGGTAGTCTGTAGGGTAGCAGGAAATCTTTCATTCACTAGTGAGGAAAATCCTAACTGTTCTCTCCTGCATTGTGGTATGCAAGATAAAACACAGCAAGCTATTACAGCAACACTCAAAAGCACATAGCTCAAACACTTCCTTCTCACACAGCCTGTTTTCCTTCTTCCCAAATATTTGCAGTGAAAGTTCATTTTTCCCTTCTGCTTACCCTTTCACCAACAAAAACTGATAAAAGTAAAAGACACTGAACTCAAGAGAAATACAAAAAGAGCTAGCAAATATAATGTAGGCAGAAGGAACCAGGCTAGTTTAATCACATTCTGATTTAATGAGGTTGTTTTGTTTAACAATTATTCCACTTCCTTAGGAAAAAATACAAAATCGAAGAGACAGTGCAACCAGGCTGCTTCCAAGCACCAATTCATTTACACATACCTCCTCTGAATAACATGAGAGGAATAGAAGTGTCTTGTGGTCTCTCCCCTCTTAGGATATTCCTTTCTAGACCAAATGCTTTCAGAGGGATGCAAACCTGGAACGTAGCAGAAAGTCCTCTGCCTCAAGCCAGGCCTCAAAGCAGTTCAAAACTCCCCAGAAGGATATTTACGTATCAGCTTCATGTCAGATAACTCTTGCAACTCAGCTTGGGGACAGGTAGAGAAGAAAAAGGAAAAGTCCTTTTGTGCGCTGGGATATCACAGATTCTGTTGCATCAGCAGCTCAGGGCCTGCCTGATGTGGAAGGAGGCATTTATCGTCAAGAATGCACTAAACGAAGGGCATGAACAGTTAAATGCTCTCCAAATGCTGTAGTGGAGAGATCTGGAGATACTCCAGATTCTGTTGCTCCTCCCTCAAGATGCAAAAGAAAACATATATTCCCACAAAATCTAAATCCCTTTCCTGATTCTTCCCATCAGGAGAAGAAGGAAACCGTGTCACACAAAGTTCCTCTCCTAAAATATTCCTCTAAAGTATTAAGGTAATTTCTACCAAATTAAGGTAGAAAGCCATTGAGATACCTCATACCAGTCACTGCAGGGCTGTGGATCCTGGGTCTGACAGATACACAGAAAGGCAAATGAAAATAACAATATTCCTGGGACAAGATGGAAAAACATAGTACAAGGATAAACATGATGCTAATCTCAGATTAATTCTCACTAGGATCATCTAACAAAAGAATAGCAGCAACAAAATGTTTCTTAGTCCTTCCACAAGTGTTGCTGAGAAAATCCAGATCAAGGCTGTGCTACAGGGGTAACCATTCTGCCACAGAGCTCATATCATTATTTTTTTCCCAGAGTTTGCTTTGTGAAGGAGAAAAGTCCTGAAAATACAATAGTGATGTTTTTTGAGACAAAAGGAGAAATTAATTAGGAGAGAGACTTTTCTTCATTTGACTCTAACAGGAAACAATATTTGGGGAATAGAAAAGTAGAAAGCCATTCCACTGTCACCAGCATATTACCTGTATTTTATGGTCACCACTCTGTGGTATTGCTTTAAGGTATTCAGAGGACCCATGCAAGTGGAGAGCCAGATAGTCAGACAAGCATGGAGGAATGAGGATTGAACCAGCTGGGTATGAGCTACAACTGAAAATGCAGCAATGCATTTCACAGTGTTTTGAGCAAACACTGCAGTCTGAGCCCTTCCACAGTGGCTGGAATTAGGAGTTAATGGATCTGAACGTGTTCTCACACCACTATTACCATGGTCACTGCATTAATTTTGGATTATTGCCTTACTGCTTTACAGGAAGTCCCAAGAGATCAAAACCAAACCACTGATCTTCCCACTCCTTTCCTTCTTCTATCTTATTGCCAGAGAATCCATAACAGAGCTCATCAGATTTAGCCCTGCCATGACTCTTCTAAGTTCGGTCTAAAAGCTCTGCTGCAACGTGAAGTTTGGTCTTGTTTACTGCACTTTAAATTCTAAAGAGATTATTCTAAGCTTCAAATAAATCACTGTGGAAAAAAGTCTGCATGGAAGAGCAGGGATTTACAGGCTACTTAATGACTTAACTGTACTCTCCATTTCATTCTAATGAAATAACTGGAGCTCTCTGAAATGTCTTTAGTACCAAGTAATCATTATTAAAGATATGGAACTGTGATGTTACAGGAAAACTCAACCCCAACGCTGTGTCCCTTGTCTTACAGTCTAAAACTAACTTCAGTTCAATGTGGTCCATAAACATCAGAAAGTATTTAAAGTCTGCCAATGTCCACAGGAAGATTAGTGCTAATTGGTAGTGATCTTAGAAAAGAAATCAGTTTGGAAATGTTATAAAGGAAATATAAAGTGGCAACTTACCACTAAGGGAAATATCTTTGCTAAGCAGTCACACTAATTAGAGAGAGAGAAAAAGAATAATAAAAATGACCCCAATCTAACAAAGGGCTCCAATAAATTAAACCCATATGAAGTGGTTATCAAAGTTATTCACTCTTCAGAATTAAGCATGCACTTCCTGCTTAGCTGGACCAGGGCCCAGAAATGAGAGACATAATGCATCTCTCCCTTTAATTTTGAAAGCTGTTTTAATTATATGTTGGTGATCCAACTATGGAACATCCCTCAGCTCTTTGGAAACTGCCTTAAAATTTTGCAATTCACAGTCTGCCCAGTTTTGGACATTACTGCCAGGTACTTGCCAGCATAGATGGTCCAGGTGCTGCACAAAGCATGGCAATGCAGAACCTCAGCATCTGCTACCATGCTCCCAAGATCTGAGGTTTCTTCAGGCCATCATCCTATGCCTCGCCAACAAAACTCAGGTGTCTTTTAGCCCACCTCTGGTAGGAGTGCACCTCACCCAGCTGAGGGGCATCTGTCCTCCTTGTCTCACTCTACCTGCCTGCACCCACAACTGCCCAGCTGTGGCCATCTGCCTTCCCATTATGACAAGAACCCAACTTGTTTTCTGCAGTTTTCCTCTCACAATGAACCTTTTTTTGATACCTTCTGAAAGATGTGGCTGTTCTTCTCCCTTAATTTTAGTTAAAGGGCAAAAGGACCAGGATGGGGTCCCTCTCCCCAGTAAAAATCCAGTGACAGGCTTTTAAGATGACTTTCTGATCTCATTAAGAAGGGAAGATATTCAACAGTCTGGAAAACTTGGTCCATTTATAGTCAGATACCAGCTTGCTTCCCTAAGAGCCCTGAAAGCCAAATTAAAGGAAACATTCCCTGAAGTGGCATTCCATTCTGCACTCTTGATTTCAGAGGCAGGGCCATCTGGATGCTATAGTTCACTGTATTCTTTTGTCATTTGGCAATTAAGAGAGATTTTTTTCACATTGTATTCATTTCAGCAACTATTTTTTCCCTTTCAGAAGACTCACAGTGAAAGACAGGTTTCATTGGATTGATGACAGCACTCAGTGATTTGAATCTGGGTCAGTATTTTAATTCACCTCTTGTCTTGAGGCTAATTTCTGAACAAGATAGTGTGAAAATTCAAAGCTAGTGATGGGCCTGAAACCCTGCAGACTTCATCCTCACCTCAAGTACAGCAGCATGGCCAACACCACTTATCTGCACAGGAACATCGCTGCTCTTGGCTGTGCTTATGAGATGATTTGAGTATAACACCGTAAAAATCACTGAAATGCAATAACATTGTTGCACATTTATTGCTTTTAACCAACTATAAAAAAATAAAATGTAAGCTTTGTTTCCCTCCATGGGTTTTGGGAGAAAGCCAACTCTCACTCCACAAAGTGTTATTTGCAAACTGTGCCTACCTTGCCAAACCATTAGATGTAAACCTTTTCAAGCAATGCACAGGATATCATAACCCCTAGATAGGCTTTGAATGGCTCTACATCTCCATTCTTTCCTTCTGGAGTCATACAAGTGCTATTTGAACAAGAAACATATTTTAATGCACTGTCATTACTCCCTATCTTTAGTCAATTACTTCCCAAGCACAACCAAAGTAATCCTTCTCACTTACCTTTAAGGACTCAGAGACAAGGCTGTTATGAGGGAAGATTTGCCTTAAGGACATCTTGAGATTTTTTAGATAATCCCAGAGGAGGGATGAGGTGAGGAGTGGGGCCCACCAGTCAATTAAATCACTTTAAATCCATGACGTTATAGTAATTCTAATGTTATATTAACTGTCCATTAACTGGATTTGCCCAAGCAATCATCTTTTTCCTTATGAGCTACTTTTACTACTTCGCTTTAAAATCAGGGGGAAAAAAGAAAAGGAAGGAAGGAAGGAAGGAAGGAAGGAAGGAAGGAAGGAAGGAAGGAAGGAAGGAAGGAAGGAAGGAAGGGAGGAAGGAAAAAGAGTAGAAACCCAAGCCAAAATCATTACCTTTTACAGAAGTTTGACATTTATTTCCAAATTTAAATCCATAAGCAATATCATTTTGCTTCCAGCTTCCACATTTAAGGCTTCAGAGAATTGTACCTGATATTGTTGCAGGATCTAAGAAATTTATGCATATTTATACAGAGCTCTAACACACAAAATATAGCTGGCATGATTTTCATTTCTGTCAACCTCTTAATTCCAAAAAGTTCTTTCAACCTTGTGTAGCAGCAGCAGTACCAAGACCTACTTTGACCCCAATCAGGATTCTAAAATTAGCAGAAGCATCTAGTAGGGAACTTGAAAATGCTGCTGTTCAAAAGGTAAGGAGAAAAATCCCCCTGTTCCAAAAAGACTAGAAGAAATATCCTACCAGTAACATTTTCTTAGCTTTCAAAAAGAATGGTCTTCCTGCTTGAAATCCACTTGCTTGGCAGAGCAGAATTGCCTAGATGAAGTTCTCTACAGCATCAACTTTACATTTTTAGTCTCTTTTAATTACTTTGATTTAGACAAAATGAAGCCACTTCCACTTAAGATCTGGCAGAAAATAACCCAATTAATATTTCCCTTCTCATCGAGTCTGAAGATTAATTATGCATTCTAATAAAGGCTTAAGGACTTGTTTCTAACGGCTGCTGACCATTTTCATCTTAAACCAACAACGCCTTTAAGCACATGCTTGACGTAATTGCCTAAAAAGTCCTTTCAGAATAAATGGCTCTGTTGATAGTCATAAGCAGTTAGGCAAAGGATGTGACTGGAACCTGACAGCTTAGAACCTGTCAGAAAAGAACCTTTTAAAAATGAAAAGTTTGGGGTTTTTTTGTTTGGTTGGGTTTTGGTTTATTTTAGCTTGAAAAACTAAACAGGCAACAATTCCTGTTTCTCATTTATTAATGCATGATATTTTTATCCACCATGTATTCTTTCCAGTAAAAGTTTCCAACCTTTTTTATATTCCTAAAATAGAATACAAATAAAGGAAAGGAATTCACACAAAAAAGAATAAGCAATGAAAATAAGGAGGGGGGAATAATGACAGAATATCCATTTCTTCTAAAGTTTCTAAAAAACAGACCAAAAAACCTTACCAAAATATTTCTTTTCTTTTTTCTCTTTTTTCCTTGTTTCTTTTTATTTTGACTTTCTTTTCCCCACAATGAGCTATCTAGACACCATAGATCTCGTTGTCCTTTGCAAAAGGAAAGTTGACACTGGTACTACTGAGGGTTTCAGCCAGTCAAATACTCCATTGTAAAGGGTGATGAAGAAACACTATTACCTTGTCCCTAACATAAAAAACTAACTGCAAATCTCTCCACAGCCCGAAAACCAGGTTACCTAAGAGCCAGATCCAATAGTTTTCTCATTAAATTCCCATTCACTGCCGAAGGTATTCTGTGCAAGAACAAGAAAACCAGGTCCAAAGAAGGTGTTTCTGAATAGTTTAAAATAGAAGTAGACTTATTCTGATTTCAGTACAAAACATAAAATCAGTAAATTAGCATAGTTTGTGTTGCTACTGAGCGTAAAATAAGTTAGCTACTGGAAGTCAGGATAACAACCGACCAGTCAACACCAACAAGTATATTACTAAGGACACAAGCCTTGCAAAAGGCTTGGGTAAGTTAAAATGTAAAAAGTATCTATTTATTAAACATCCATGGATCAAGCCTAACACAAATTCCCATTAATGGTAGCTACTTGTCAGCCTTAAGAGTGTATACAGTCTTCCTTCTGATTGCAATAGGATGAGCAGGGTAAGCATATGATGTCCTCAATAGCCAAGAATTCAGGGACTGTATTCCAACTCCAGAGATCAAGTACTCTTTTATTCTTTTACAAAAGAATAACTGAGAACAGTTTAAAACAAAACCAAAATGCAACAAAACACAGAAACCTCTCCATAGCTTTTGGCAAATGTAGCTTTGTATGCAGCCATAATCCTCAGTGTGACTTCTTCAGCTTTCTTAAGCAAATCGTTTCAAAGTGGTCCAGTGAAGAAATACAGGATATCTTCATTTCTGTCCTTTGATTTCTTTGCTACAAAACAGGGATAATTAATCCCTGGAACTTCCTCATTTTTAGAGTAGCTAAGGATTTTAAGCCCTTAAAATATTAGAAGTTGTCTATGAATTTAAGAAATTACAAGGTCCACTGAAACAGGGCTAAGACTAATCTGGACTTCAAGATTTTACCAGTGCAGTTCTGTATAATCCACAATTGAGTGCAGAAGGTAGCAGCTACCCAGTGCTGAAGCAACAATGCCACCTAAAAGGTCTGCTCTCCCCACCACAGATAAAGCAGTGAAAACCCTGTGTGATTTAAAGGGGGGGGGGGGGGGGAAAGGCAAAGCAAAAGTAAGATTACTGGGCTGCTTGTGATATCACAGAGTAGTTGGTCTGCATTCAGGAACTGATATGAAGTTTTCTGAAATCAAGGGCAGTCTTTAAAACAAACCTGAAGAGAACTCTGGTGGACATGTGCATGTGCATTAATGACAGTTATTTTCTGGAAGAAATCTGCACCTTTTTTGTTTGCTGAAGATATCAGGAAGGAATCTGCTGATGGAAAATGTGACATAGTGAATACCTCAACCCTCTCAAACAAACAAACCAAATCCTCAATCCTACAAAGTCTCCCAAAGCAAAAATGACTCCCTGATCTCATCCTACTGCCCTAGTCAACTAGAATCCTCAGCTTTTATTTTTCACTTTTCATGGTGAGAAACAGTTGAGTTATTACTTTGGGAGAAAGATCTCAGGATTACCTTATACCTGCTCCTTACAAGCTCTAGTACAGCTGAGAGTACTTTGATAAAACCAGAAAAATAAAAACAGAAAAAACAAAGTGCCTTGAAATGTGATTTCAGAACTCTGCCACTGTAACTGAACAAAACCATAATTCAATAAATATTTCTCTGTTTCCTGAGCTAGTCCCTATGCTTTCTGTGTTTGCAACACATTTCTTTTTTAATTAGGAAGAAAATAGCCTTCCCTCTTCACTCTCCTGCATTGAACTAGCTCACTGAAGTTCAGCATTGCATGAGCTAATACAAGGCTCATAGTTTATGCCCTGTTATTTCTGTTTGGTAGGAAGCCACACTCTCACGTCCTTACTTGGTTTTGCTCTGTTCCAAATGCTGCTCATAGGATACAGCCTGAATGGCAAACAGCAGGAACCCAATATATAATAGAAGCAGTTCACATCAGCACAGAGAGGAAAAATGTGTTCTGCACTGCCCTTTTTAGTTGTTCTTTGAGGATATAAACCTGATACAACTGTTTTGTTTTATGCTAAGTCAATACACTGTCCACTGCTCTTAGGAGTAGCTGGAGATCTCTTATACTTCTTCAGGAGGGTGTTGTTGAAGAGACTTTCTATCAGAAAGCTCAGTTCCAGTTTTGAACTCATGAAATTCAGCAGTGTTCAGATGTGAAGACTTAGCTTTGGACCATATGAAAAGCAGGTGCAAGTCACAATATCCAAATCTCCTTTCTTAGATGTCTAAATGGAAAGAATGACAAAGCAGACTTGGTGTCTCTCTCTCTCTCTAACTGAGAAAAGTTTCACATGATCAAAACCATTCTGTTGCATGACTGGATGTGATTTAAACCACTTTCTTGGGTTACAGAAAATAAAATATGTGCAGGAAAAGAAAATCATCTGAATTCACTGCAGTTACTGAGTCTAGGCTGAATTCCAGTCTCATTAAAATCAGAAAGATGAGCAAAATAGAAGATCCTCTATGCTCTCCTCATCTTGACATTCACACATGAAGACAAGGACAAGTGGTGGCATTGCTCCATATATAAAGATAGTCATAAGGACAGTGCAAATACACTGGCATGAAGATTTGCAACTGATGGTCAAGGAAAACAGCAGGTAGCTCTTCTGCAGATACATGTAGTTAAAGGGCAAATTTGTCTCAGTAGTTTGCTGTTCTGGAGATTCACTGCCTTATCAACCTACACAGCTTTGGTCTTCTTGCCGAAGGCTGAAAGTTTTGGAGTTATTTGTTATATATGTTATATATGTTTAGACAGCTGTGGTATGGTGTGGGAACATGGGCAGAGTATGGCTTTGTGGACAACAGGAGCATCTAAGGATCAGTTTCTTTTTCAACTCTCCTCAGGGAGATGCAGTTACCCAGATTCTGAGCCCTTAGCAAAGAAGATCATCCTAGCATAGACAACAACCTTCCCCCATTTGTATGGTAATAAATGAGCTTCAAATGAACATGATCAAAGGATCAATAGCTACTTTTCCTGCAAAAATACCACTGATCTTGTAAGACAATTGCTGCTTCAGTGCCCTTCACTGAGAAAAGGATAAGCATAAGGAAGTTGGGTATGTCTTGTGCTGTTAACATCATTGCTCCTCTCTGAGCAGGGATCTCTGTCGAATTAGAGCTAGTCATTTCTGACAGATCAATGCTACTGTGACTAGACTGGTTGTGAGGCTGCTATGGAATATCATCAGTTCAGAGAATCTAATATGATTACTATTGCTGTCCTAATTCACTTTCTTATGACGCAAATTTGTAATGGAGAAGAGCTTTTGATGATTGATCCTTAACTAATGTGAAGGAAAAAGTGGTTCGCTTTGTCCTTCAAGCAGCTCCTCCTTTCATCTTAACATTCAGAACCTTTCTCCAACTGGAAACAATTCTTTAAAAACAAACAAAAATTACAAATAAAAATGTCAAAGTTTCTGAAATAAGTGAAAAGATCCTTTGAAAGGCAATTCTTAGAGATGTACCCTGCACAGAGCACTTGTCATTAACATCATCGTAAACCTGAAGCTGAAATTAGGAGCAGTTTTAACATGCAGGAGGAATCCACAGATCAAAGGCTACAAAGGAGGAGAACATAATGCAGCTTTCAAACAGATCTAGATGGAGTTGACAGGGAAAAGGCTAACTTGGGTTAGAAGCACAAACTGAGGGGAAGAATGAACAGGGCACACAACTTTTTTGGGTTTTGGTTTAAATCTGAGCATTATTTAAATGATTCTTTTCATTCAGGTACTTTCACCATGACCTCCCTGCCCTTTGAAGATGCCAGTGCTGTAAAAAGAGAGGGGAAAGGACAAAGAAAGATGTAGTGTGTCTATTGGTTGTATGAACACAATCTTTGATAAAACTCAATTTATGTAAAATTATTCAGCTGAAATTCTTTAAAAATCGTTTTCAAACATTTAAATAAGTTATTAGAGCCTGTGAGACTAATTTTAAAGAGATATTGCACCAATTTTATTGAAGGGAGTACAGAAAATTGTTGAAACTTGATGGCAGAGTTGAGATTAGGGAAAGAACCTCTCTTTGAAACAGGTGAGCTGGTACAAACCACTGGTTTGTCAGCGACACTTGGCTTTAATCTTTCTTTAGGATAGTAGAAATGTCTGAGAACTATCCTCATTATACTCTCCAGATCAGATAATTTCCAAGTCATGCTGCAATTTTTACCTTTAAGGTCTAGGGAAGAATATCTCCAATTCTCCTTTTCTTCACTAATGAGATATCCCTCGTGGAAATAACAAATCTTTGGCCTAAAAGTTTTTTTAAAAGCCCAAATCAAACCAAATTGAAAAGCTCTTTTCATTCTGGAGTGGAACTTTTACCCTATCTGTAAGATCTGTACACCTCTCCTCCCCACCCCCAAACAGTCTAAGTGCTGTGAAGATTTGCCTTTGACTAAAATCCTGTGGTTAGAATCAAGAAGCCCATCTTGAGCCATGTGAGTTGCAAAACTTCACCATGCAACAAAACAGGATGGGGCAGAAGCATGCAGGTGCAAGAAAGAACAGTAAGGTGAGAAGAGGTTATACACTTATCCAGAGGAAAGAGGCAGATGTTTATAGGGGAAATAAGATACATTCACTACTTCTGTGAAATGGTTTAAGCCCTGAATTTACAGCAACACTTCTGCAGCCCAGCTGTGTTAGCACCACAAGAAACTGCTAGATTTGGGGGTGCATTAGTGGAACTCCTAACCTAATAGAACACAGCTATTTCTTATGCTTTTAGGAGGAATCCTTTACTGGGAAGCTGTGGGATATATTGCATGCTGTTAAGTTTAACACTGGGGTTTAACTGAATTTTCTTCATGCCAGCTGAGTGGGGTAAATTCATTCTCAATGCCTTGTGCAATATCCACTTTGTGGCTCTAGCTGGGAATGCAAGCAGAGACAAACACAGCAAAGAGAAAAGTGGGAAAAACAGTGGAAATAATCAATAACTGCACATTGAAAGAAACATTACAATGCTACAGAAATAATTCTATGGATCATTTTAATAAGACTTGCTTACAAATTCCCTGCCTCTCTGAAGTTTTCACTGCCAACTTCTCTTCAGAAAGGCTGTGCAGAATCTCAGCCTACAACTGTTTGCAGGTTGGTTCTCGGCTGCGTCGGAAAGCATGACAGCTAACGCGCTAGCCGCATACTAACAGCTGTAGTTTCTATGCTGCCATGACCAGTCCATCTGCCACCACCACCCATGCCAGTACAAAGGGCATGATTATACAGCACTGAATAAAAAGTCAGAGGAAGGAAATACCTCTGGCAGCAAAATGCTCTTTCTCTCAGTGCTCCTATTTGCTTCTTCCTTTTTAATCAGCATTCATGTCTCCGTCTGCTCTCCAGGGGAGCTTTGGCAAATGCCAAGATAAGGCAAACCACAACCAAAAAGGCATTCTTAGGTCATTCCTACTCTTTCCCTTAGAGGGGAAAGGAACTAGATGTGTTCATTAGCCTGATACTTATGGTCTAAATGAAGGTGCACACTAAGAAACATGGGGAAGATTTGAGGCGTGTTCTTCTACTCCAGCTAGACTGAATTCAGGAGGGGCCTGCTAAAGCTAGAACAGTAATTTTTCTCTGCCCCAAACAGAGAACGAGTGTGCACGGCCATGAACTACACCAACTCACAGGACAGCTTGGTTAAAGGGGGATTGTGGTCCATCATGAGAGACAACATGCCTGCAAGCTGCCTGCAAAAGCAAGAGTCAAAGGAAGTGCCAGTGCAATTCCCACCAAGCACTGAACTACTACTTTGGACAGATCAGAAGTGCTATACTTCAAATGCTGGTTCTCTCAGAGAAAATTAAAGTATTTCTGTAGAACTGAATTTTTTCTGGAGTAATATGAAGGGCAGTAAAAATCAAATTTTCCAGAACATGCAAATTTAATTAACTGCAATCTATTTCAATGGAAAATTCCTGAGTGTTGCCACCTAGTCTGGGAGAACAATCCTTAACCCTCCACCAATGCCACTGTGGAGCTCCTGCCAGCTACACTTTGTGTACAGGGGTGGAGGAAAGAAGAGTCCCTGTCAAGCTCTACCTTCCACTTTCTGAGGCTGTCTCCAGGGCTCAGGCATAGGCAGCCAAACCTTTCTTTCTCCTCTCCCATGTATCATGTTGGCCACAACAACCCCACGCAGAGATACAGGCTGGGGTTGGAGTGGCTGGAGAGCAGCCAGACAGAAAGGGGTCTGGGGGTGCTGATCGATACCTGCCTGAACATGAGCCAGCAGTGTGCCCAGGTGGCCAAGAGAGCCAGTGGCATCCTGGCCTGCATCAGGAATGGTGTGGCCAGCAGGAGCAGGGAGGTCATTCTGCCCCTGTACTCTGCACTGGTTNGTGGTGGAGTCGCCGTCCCTGGAGCTGTTCAAGGCAGGATTGGATGTGGCACTTGGTGCCATGGTCTAGCCTTGAGCTCTGTGGTAAAAGGTTGGACTTGATGATCTGTGAGGTCTCTTCCAACCTTGGTGATACTGTGAGACTGTGATACAGTAGGATATGACTGTAGAGCAGGAAATGAAAAGAAATAGCTAACTCGCAACTGACAGTTCTAAGCAACAGCAAATCCCTACTTCTAAGACTGCTAATCCATATCCTCCCTACCAAAAATAGTGTTTCTATTCCTCTGTTACTAGGAATAGGGTGAGTCAACAGACACATACACTCTCTTTTCAAGAAAGGCACAACACACGTTGTCATTTCACCTTTATGTTGCAGATTCCCCTAGGTCAAGAAACCAGCTTTGGTTTTGATCTAACTGAAATGAAACATCAGTGTTTCCCTTAGAAACCCTTGCTATTGCTGGAGTGGAGCAAAGAAAGATTGAGACATAAGCTTAAACTTCACAAATCACTTCTGTACCTGATGGTTAAGATATCTAGGGCTGAGGCTGATCCAGCACAGACAGCTGAAAATTCAAAGAAGGAAACTAGGAAGCTATGGCAATTTATAGTAATTAAGGATCTGACTCATTGATTCCAGCTCTTCTTTTCCTCTCACTAATGGGAAGCCAGAAGTTGTCTTATGAAAACACATGTCTGCAAGCATAACTGAAGAAATGGACCCCTAGTTTTTGGTAAACGCTGATCCCCAATTCTCTACATGAATTGGTTCAAGTACTGTTAAGCTGGCAGTCAGGAAATCAGTAATTTTTGTTTGGTTGCAGCTGGACAGATTCAACACTTGGGGTAAAGTTGCCTTGAGCAAATTAAAAAAAAAAAAAAAAAATCCTTACTAAGTGATCCCAAGAGGCCTGTGTCTCCATCAAACAGTTGAAGGGAAGCTGCTGAGTTGCACTCAGTGGATGCAACAATTTGAAAATCATTAATTTTGTTTTAAATCTTACAGACCCACTTATGCAACAGACAACAAGGAGAGAAATTCAATTTCTTCTGGTTTTTTTTTTTTTTTTGAGACACTTCCTATTTGGAAGATTAAGAGATGGAATCAGTGGTAGACTACAAAGAAATTTTCATTATCAGAAGTTTGGCACAGTGATAGATTCCACTGCATTGCTCTGCCAGTGTACTCTGTCTTCCAGAGGCTCAACTTCACACCCAGCTTTGAGCTTCGGTTCAGTGAGTCTGCAGCTTGCTGCTCTACAGAGGTGCTATGTTTTGGAAAGGCTGAGACAGAAAACAGTCATTTGCCATTGTTGATTGTGTCATAAAGCATGGTAGCTTTCCCAGCGCAGCTGTGCTGGCCCTACTGCAGTCACAGGGGACAGAGACACGTGTGCCTCTGATTTTGAAGGCCGATTGCACTCAGGAGAAGCTTCTGCAGCACAAAATGAGACCTACAGCATGCTGCCTATCCTTATAGGATTATTATTGCATGCAGCCTCGCTCTCCTCTGCACAGAGAAGCAGTGGGACAGCTAGTGCAGTAAACAGCTCCAACAGCTCTGTGCCAGCACACTACTCCTTCTTTGCCAACTGAATTCCCAGATGGCCATTAGCACCCAGCTATTTGACTTGTACACTTTTAAGGGCTCAGAGCACAGCACCTGCACTCAAGCCAGATTCCTACGAGGTATTTGTAACCATAGCATGCACACATCAGCTTTTCCAGCAGATTTGTTGAGGTGTGAAGCATACTTCACCATTTTCAGTCCCTAATTTCAGTGGCTAAACGTATGCCATATTCACTCCATTTGATTCCAGAGATGAGAAAACTCACTTGTGTATGTATTTTTATACACATGTTGCTCATGGGTCTTATATTTACCAGAGTAGAGTTTTCAGCTGAGATACAGCAGAGTAAGTTTAGAGATGCTCTGATTTATGGCAAAAGAATTCTTGCTAGTAGAGGCTTTGGGATAAAAGGCAGTAGAGGAAAAATAAGCTTTCTTGTTACTGTTTTAGCCTCCCTATGTAAGAGAAAAATGTGATGACATGGAAGCAGATCAGCAGAAAACATTGCTTTCATAGTAAGGGCTAGAGACTAAGTATACTGTTAATTGCATATTCTCTGCATGTTCTTTCAGAGTCTATTGTGCTATTCAGTCACTTGGTCTATTTTAGGACAAAGCTCTTCCTGGGCACCTCACCCAGAAAGCTCTTCCTGGGCACGTCACACAAGAGTAAATAGAGTTACTTTCAGAATTAAAATAAACTGCTGGAGGTATATTACACCTTATGGAAATTGCAATTTTCCTCTCAGGCATGAATCAGAGAGACAAAGTCAAGGGCTGCAGTAGGAGAGAGACTGGAAAGGGGCTGACTACAGAGCAGGTCAGATGCCAAAAATGTTGCCTCTGGAGAAATTTTTCATCCAGAACATGTCTGAGGTTTCTCAGGAAGAATAAACCTGGAGACAGGACATTGATAAGGTTTGTTCTGAAGGAAGGTACAGCTTTCTGTACATAAGCAGGGCTGAGGAAATGTAAGTTCTCTTCCTAGATTGCTGGGAGTGAGGAAAAATAGCATGTTACAATAATAAAGAAAGGCAAGTACCCAGAGGGACTTACAGAATCACACCTACTCACCTGCAAGGAAGGACAATTTTACACATAAAGCAGGAACTAAATACAATTGTTGTTGCCCTCCATAAGAGCTGAAAATAGAATAAGTGGATCTGATTGTAGCTTCACAATCTATATAAAAAGATGCTGATTTCTTTCTGAATAACATGCTTATATTTAGGATCCTAAATCTGTATTTGGAAACCTAAGGAACTGACCTGATTTTCTGAAGTATTCAGTACCCAGTGAATGGTGGAAATGTTTTTAAGAGGCTCCTGCAGGAACTGCTGGATTCAAGAGCCTTGATGGAGAGAAGGAAATCAAATTTTCACTCTATTTCTGAATTTTGGCCTTACAAATCTAAGACTTTCATTTTCAGAATTCACCACTCTGCAGTAATGTCTGATTTTGCTTTAAATATTGTACTGCTAGAACTACTAAGATTGTGGATTCTTAAAAAGCTTTCAGACTCTTCCCCTACCATTCAGATAATAACATGGAGCAAACACAGCCCTGCTTTGCTGCCATGCTAGTTTGAAATGTGGATAAAATAATCCCTACAGCAATAGCAAAGCTGTATAAAAAAAGCTGTAGCAAAGCCATACGAAAGGTAGTAGTAAACTACATTTGGGAACATTCACGCTATGTAAAAGCTAAATTTCTAGTATACCAAGAGGACAAAAAGAGGAGTTCTAATAATTAAGTAAATTGTGGAAGCTTCTGTTTCTGAAAAAAATGCCTTCCCTCAGCAGATTCTCAACTTTTGGAAGTCATTCTGTGTCTTAAAAGGGCATGGGCATCAGTCTCTCTTCTATTCAGAAACTTTCTTTTATCCTCTCAATACTGCATAAAGCTATTTGGTAGAAATTGTACAAACCTATAGCTTAAGCAATCCATATCAAAACACAAGGGTGCCTTATGAATGACTGCTGTATCACTTCTTCTAATGGCATGATGGCATGAAAATCCCAGAGCTCATTCTACACAATATTCACAATAAAAGATACTCTTACAGGCAGGGTACCATGATCAGCAGTCAGGGAGCAAAGCTCATTAAAAAAAAGACAGTTGGAGCCTTACTTTTCTCAATGCACAAATGCAGCTACCCAGAACAAGAAAAATGTCAAGACTTTTTATTTTTTTGCCTAGAAATGTCTACAGGCCCCAAAAGCAAGGCTGGCAACACTTTGTGATAGACTCCGTGCAAATGCCAGCCAGAGGTAGTCATTACCAGCAGTCATGACATTTGTAAACTGACAGACAAAAGACAACAAGGAGCAGAAAAGAGATGGCCCATCAGATCAGACCACTGAGGAATTAAACAAAACCCCCAGGTCACACCTCCTGCAAGACCAGCAACTTTTGACAGGCCAAATGTAAACCCCAAACCAGGCCTGTGTTATTTCTGTGATGTCTGAAAATACACGCAAAGTGCTCTCTAACACTTAACTGTAACAAAAGCAGAGAGATGCAACTGCTTTTTCTGCATCAAAGCCTTTTTTTGAAGTCTTATCACCTGTTTCCAAATTCCCTATTGGCTGTGGATTGCCACTATACCTGGGCAAACAGTTTTCCACACTCTTCAATAATTCAGGGGCATATGGACAATGAATTCAGGCTCTTTGCTGTCTGAAAGCTTTTATATCACTCGGGCAGAATTTCAAGGCAAGACATTCAAAGCACTACAAGGAATATAATCACCTTGTGTTGTTTTCAGAGGAAAGCATGGGAATCAAAGCCTGCAACCCCTCAAATTGCTCAGGCCAGGCTTTCCTTCTGATCTCTGACCACTGCTTAATTGTACAGAGTCTTTTGAGTAAACTTGCCAAATCTGAATCTACAGTAGACTTACTGTTCATAGCCAGATGATTTAAAAGAATTTTTACTTTCTTCTAGTGATGTTGACTAAATATATGAACATGATATCTACAGATGAGTTTATTTATACGACCACTTGTTCAGTGATCAGGGAGAGCTAGAACAAAAATGTGCATTCTAGGGCATGCAGTAGACCCAAATACATGCATTGCCTGGACAGAATAATTATCTTACCATTGTAAAGCTGTTCAAGACTGTGATAATCCCAGTACTATAGCTTTCAGGCAATGTAAATTGGTAGTTTAATGGTCCTACAATAGGCACCAACTTTCACCATTAGACAGTAAGGTCCCAGCTGGGGCTGAAAATTTCTTCTCTGGGAACCATTCAGCTCAGTGACTGCAATTCCTGCAAGCAGGCAAGAGGTAAATATCTCCCTGCTACTGCTTCCTGGCAAGAGTGTCACAGTGTATGGAGCAGGGGAGAGGGAAGATCTCCCAGGGTCTCACACATGGCTGAAGGTCTAGTGCCTCCCTAAAATGGGTGCAGAAGTGAGCACTCGTTAGCAGATCACATAGACCTTCAAAATCTCCAAATATTTGAGAGCACTGCAGAAAAGACCTGAAAAGGAAATGGAAAGGAAGCTTTAACTCCTTGATTTAAAGCCATTTCCTAATGCCATCCTGCCAAAGTACTATACACCCTGAACCACTTCTGTCTCCAGGATTAACACAAAGTACTGCAGAAGAGAAGAAGTGCAAAGGGGTAGTCTGTGGTAGCTAAAATCATTAGTAAGCTATGGGATTTCTGACAGAATCCTTGATTTAAAAGGAACTTCTCTACAGCAGAACTGCAACAGAACTAGGATCTACCTGACCAAAGCAACAGCTTCCCCTCACTCTGTTGATGGCACAGAATTCCAGTGTAAGGACAAGACAACACATGAAGTGATTTCCTCCCAAAGATACTTCAGCTTTGTGAAAGAGAATCTGTGAAATTGGCAGCCAAGTTCTGTTTTCTGCTGGGCTATGTCTGCTCAGCTGATTCTTTAGGGTACAAATATGATTGGCAAAGTCTACGGAGAATCAGCTGACAACAAGACATTAGTCAGGGGAATGCACAGATGTTCCAAACACCTACACTTCATTCCAAAATTAACTTTTCTATTGGCAAACGTTTAATGGTCTCAGGTCTGCCTTAGAACAACAGTCTGCTCATGAATGCACATCGGGAAAATGTTACCTATTAGTTCAGGTAATTTGATCTTAGAAGATACATGAATAATATTAACTTGAACCAATAGGTAGAGAAGAAAAGAAAGAGCTATTTAACCATATACTCTGCACCACTAATTACTTCTCCCTTGCCTACTACCACAGATTACAGTCATTTATTGCGCACGGTCATGTGTCCTGGATGGCTCAGATACATAATTATGGTGATAAAGCCATCTCTGGTGAAGTTCTGAAGGCAGCTTTCCTGACAGCTTTAGTATTCTGATGGTCCCAAGATTTAGGCTCTCCTATACTGATCTTCTGTAAGCACTGCACTGTCTTCCGGGACATTTGGTCAGACTCTCATCTGATGTAAGTGAACCTGGCAGCACTGCGGGGAAGAGAATTATTTCCTTCTCCACCAGCTGAGTGTCTGGCACATACTTTCTTCTAATTAGTATTCATCTTTAGGGCTATTGAATTTGTGGGAGGGAGTTAGCTGCCCATGGAAGTCCTAATTGTTTAGAAGCTTGGATAATTTTCCTTGTAGCTTGCAACCCTTGCTGAGAGACCTTAATTATTATTAGACTATTATATCAATTGTCCTCAGTAAACTGGTACTGTGCAAGCTAACATGGATCTAAACAGGTATTTCTGGTGCCCTTCATGCTCTTTAACAGCTAAGCAAAAACTACCATAAATGAAACATTTTGATGACATCGTCAAACGGACACGTATTTAAGGTGCGCAAATTTAAGTAGCAGAGTTGCTACCTATTTTTTGCTCCTACTGATTCCAAGCAGAGTCATGGACTGTCAGCACTTCCTAGCAAACATGGTTATGCAAGCAGCTCCCTAGACAGCAACAACTGGGAAACATCAATGGCAACTATGGAACCTCCAGACCTCTGCTCATTCAGCAGCTTAAGGGAAAAATGAAACTTGTCATACATTTTGTCTTGAAGCTAAACAGACCTTGTTCAAAAGCACTGTTTGGTTGCAAAGTTAATGAAAATGTATTGGCCCCTGGCCTTGAATTGGCCATTACACACACCCAATACATCACATCAAAACTCATGTAAAAAGAAAAAGTGGAACAGGAGCCTCCAAGAAAATACAGGTGTAGATAGTTTATGAGGTTAGATAATCCAGCACACCTACATGTCCTAAGTTATGGCTCAAAGGACTTCATCAGACTGCACGTATCACTTAAGAAGTAAAGCTCTATAGAAGAAAGGGAAAGAAATAGTTAAAGGAGGCACTGAAGAACTTTTAACTCACTCTCCAGAAAATCTAAATAAAGCTAATTGCCAAGGCAGTAACTGAGGGGATAAAATCAGTGCCTGTTGTCCAGGATAATTTCTGAATGAAAACCAATTCATCCAGATAAAACATAACTTCTACATAATTCAATCATTTCCAGGTCCCATAAAACTCCAACTGTGTTTGCCAAAACCTTTATTTAATTTTCTTAAAGACATTTGCGAGGAAATTATGGCAATTTGCTAAGCAGAGAAGTAAACACTTCTGTAAAAATGTAGAATGTTTTCTAGAAACATTGGGATAATGGAAAAGTCAAAGTCCAGTTATCAAGAAGTGGCAGACCTCTAATCCTACTAACATTCAGAGAAATATGGTGTAACTCTTCCTGAAATTGCTCTTAAACTTCTAAGTCACTTGGGTGCATTTTAAAATTGGATACACACACAAAATACTCTAGACTTTCAAAATCACAGGGGGAAACATTCATGAATAAAGAAGAATTACAGAAACACTCAGGAATTCTGCCTGCTCTCTCCCACCTTCTGTCAACATTGCCATGTAGTATCTAATCTGTAAATGTATTCTACATTTTCATTCCTTAGTCCACAGACCACTTATTTTCCTTCCTGAAGATACACCTCTCCCTCCTCCTCATCTTTCCTTTAGGCCCCCTTTAAGTACTGGAAGGCTGCTCTAAGGTCTCCCCAGAGCCTTCTCTTCTCCAGGCTGAACAACCCCAACTCTCTCAGCCTGTCCTTACACAGGAGATGCTCCCTCATCCTGATCATCTTTGCGGCCCTCCTCTGGAGTCACTCATGTAGGTCCATGACATATTTGTGCTGGGGACTCCAAAGCTGGATGCAGCACTGCAGGTAGGGTCTCACCCAAGCCTTCTCTTCTCCAAGCTAAAGGGCCCCCACTCTCTCAGCCATTCCTTACAAGAGGGGGCCCCCACTCTCTCAGCCATTCCTTACAAGAGGTGAGCTATTCCCTTCCCTTTTCAGATGAGACATTGCACAACACAACATTTCTTCTTCTTTGTTTTTTGGTAAAAATACTCAAATACTCAAAAGGCTCACATGAACCACCTAAGCATTTAATTCAAAATGATAGCAGAATGTTTCCTCTGGATGATATGTAGCCTACAGTACTTCAGCAAGGAAGAATACAAGTTCTCCAGAAAAGTGTTCCTTCAAAGCACCCCATAATAAATGATAATATTTTTCATCTGTTTGTGTCCCCCCCCACCCCCTCACATTTAAAAGAGAACTTTTAAGCAGAAGGCATATTCAATTTGTTAAATCTACATTTTGGATACTTGTAATTAAACTATGAGGATATATTTTTTAATCAGAGAAAAATTATTTTAATAGCCATAATCAACACAATCAAATATAATCAGTCTGTCAAGATAATCATATTTCAGAATCATTTGAAATAATTTTGTACTTTGATAGCTCACGTCTATATGAAGCTGATTACACCTGGAAAAGATATGTGACTTACAGATTTCTACTTTAGTAACTGTGCTATGTCATGTATTCTCATTTTTATTCTCCTGTATCCTCACTCTCCCCACTCACACAGTTCTGAGAGTTTAATCATGGTCTTTTCCTCCACTTTCCACACTCTCCTCTCTTTTACGTATATTCTACACCTTTATGCAAAGGATCAGGATCATGCAAATTTCCCAAGAAAAGAAGTGTAAGCTTCATGAAATGTGAAGCAAACATGTTAGGTTTGCTTCACACACCTATTATTTTGGAGTTTTCACCAAATCTGTGCACCAGCATTCCCCATTTATCTCCAGTCATGCTCAAGACATATCCTGAAGTGTTGGCCAACTTTGTTTTCATGTTACTCAAAACATCTCTTACCCTGAAGCTACCACAACATGGATATCGTTCACCCTTCATCTCCTCAGTCTCTCATTGAATTTTTCTTCTCTCTTGCTGTCATTTTCATTGTACTCTTCCATTCTTGATCCTTCCTTAAGTGTCTACATCTTCAGTCTCTTATTTCTGCTCTGCACATTAAGCTGTCTTTGTTTTCCACTGCAAAACATCAATACTAAATTCAAGCTTACTTTTGTTTCAGAAGACCCTGCTTTTGAGCCTGCTCATGCTCTGAGAAGTTTCCCTGACAGTGGCTTAGACCTTCACTTGTCCTCAGTTTCTTCTAAGCTCCCCATCTTTATTCCTGACATCCCACAAGTCTTTCTTTCCTACTTCTGCCTTCCACCTCTCTTTTTTTAACTAGAACATATTTTATTTTCTTGGTCAAGAAGCACTCCTTTTTCTTCTTCAAATCAGTCTTTCCAACTCCTCACAGGAGCTCTTCCTTAGCTTTCTGACAAAAAGCTTGTGTGCCCTGGACTTACCAATGCCACAGTCTCTTTGAAAGAGCTAGTTTTCAACAAGATTTGTGCACTTATCTGAGCACTTTAAAAACATGCTTCATACTGCAGCAGGTAGAATCCTCCTGCTGTAAATACTGGATGGACATCAATCCATCTGCAACAGGTCATCTTAACATAAGATACAAAATATATCAGCAATAATAGTGTTATACAATTGCAGTTTTCATCTTCTCTTTTGAGTGTTTCTTAGAAGCAAAATATTCCAAAGACCCACAATTTCTTACCATCTCCCACTCACAGGGTATTTTCTAGACTCAGATAAGTTTCCCCCAACAGATGGTTTTTCTAAGCAAAACCCTTGAACTCTAAACTTGGGTTAATAATGTGCTGAAACTGCACTACATCAGGGCTGCCTCTTGGCTGCTACTACTCCCAAAAATCTACTCTTTTCATTAATTAAACTTATAATTTATAACGATCTTGTCAACAGACTCCTAGCATAGATTGTAAAATCTTGATTTAATTAGGAGCAAAAGTTCTCTGTTTATGGCAACAGGTGATGAAGAAAGACCAAGAGATCATGATATACATTTCCTGCTCCTTGAAACTGTTAAATTTTCTTCAAGAATCAAACAGAGCACTTAGCCTTATCTTTCATAACAGAAAGTTAAGGAGAAAAAGGCATATTCTCATTTAAATTATTGTGATTGCTGAAGAAAGTGGAACTAGGTTGGATTTGTAATATGTTGGAAGCTAGAGCACAGTGTCACAATAGAAAAGGGAAAGGACAGAAAAGAGGCAATGGGAACACCACCATATTCATGACTTATCTGTTGGATCTGCTTCTCATAGACATATAATTTCACACAGGTGTTACACTGATGGACAAATAACAGGTCACTGTCAGACTCACGCTATCCTTTCTCTTTTTTTGAACACTAAACTCCTAAAAGTAGTCAAAGAAGCATGAGCAATTTTACGGTGCTGTTTGTTACTCTGCTATAATAGCCTTCTTTTCTAGGAATGAGATATGCAAAAAACCTTCAAATGCTTGCAAACATTAACACATATTGATTAGTATTGATTCTCCCCTATGGTGAGTGGGAAGAAACAATGAGTATGACAGAAACTGTCTGGATATAAAAGCTGATGACAGCATGGTTGCAAGCCTTGGCTATTGTTCCCTTTTTGCTAGAAGGAGTGCTTGAGTTCTTTCCGAAATCCTGTTGCCAAGAGCAGACCTAAGCTTTTTTCTTCAAATGGTTTTAATTTGCAAGAGCATCTGTCCTAAAAGCTCCAAGCATTGAAAGCCAGGCGGGTCTGGAGTGTATTTTTTGAGGGCTGATAAGGTATCGTGAAACTAACAAAAAGCTTCAGATATGAACAACCTCTTACTATGCAATTCACTTCCATCTACAGGCAGCAGAACCTTTCCCTAGCTCCATTTCATGTACAGGAATGGACAGAGAGGGTTTTTTTTTAAAAAGCCACAATGTTTGGAGCAGCTCTACTATGAGGACAGACTACAGGAATTGGGACTTTTCAGCCTGCAGAAGAGAAGACTTCGAGGAGACCTTATAGTAGCCTTCCAGTATCAGAAGGGGGCCTACAGGAAGGCTGGGGAGGGACTATTTACAAGGTCTTGTAATGACAGGATGGAGAGTAATGGGTTTAAACTGGCAGAGGGGAGATTTGAACTAGATGTTAGGAAAGGGTTCTTTACAGTGAGGGTGGTGAGACGCTGGCACAGGTTGCTCAGAGAGGTTGTGGATGCTCCCTCCCTGGAGGTGTTCAAGGCCAGGTTGGATGAGGCCTCGAGCAACCTGTTGTAGTGGGAGGTGTCCCTGCCTATGGCAAGGGGTTGGAACTGGATGATCTTTGAGGTCCCTTCCAACCTAAACCATTCTATGATTTGAGCACCTCAAACATATTTCAGACCAGGATGGCCTCAACACAGAAGCACAGGTTCACATTCTAGATGTGGCTGCATTTGGAAAATATCTTTATGTCTAAAGGGCACAGAAGCAGACTTGAACACATAAAGAAATCTTTATGCTCTTTAATGACAAGGTCTTCTCATTAAATCAGAAGGCCAGAGATCTGGGTTTACTTTCATGTAATCTTACCCTTCAGCAGCTCTAAAAAAATGGGCTACATCAATTTCAGTTGATTTACTTATAGCTGTCTTTAGACTCCAATATTTAAAAATCAGCTGCTGGAAAGAGAAATCACCTTGTGCCTTAGTTAGTTCCTTAAGTAGCCAAATAATTCATCGGAAGAAGGAGAGAGGATGGATGACTTCAAGTTTGTTTCCTTGTTTAGAGAACTAATTTTCATTGTTCTAGGGAGGTTCATGACCAAGATCACTGAAGTCATTCTGGAGATAAAACAAGTAATTGAATTTGTTTTCTCAGGTTGGGAAAATGCCTTGACATCTACAACTTTCCAAAACACAACTCTAAGCATACTAGTAATGACATCCACACAGGGGCTTAAAAATATGTTCTGATTGGTAAGAATTAAACCTCCCAGATAAGATGAAAGCTAGCAATGGTAGCTTGAATTCTTAATATTCCTTGTAAAATAGAAGACATCATCCAAAATCTGAAGGTTACACACATTCTCTGTTGTCAACCAGACTGCCCAACATAGCACCGGTGTCCTAATTAGAGAGGCATTTGGATATTGCCAGCACCAATTTCACATTGAATGTTCTGAAATGTTTAGCAGACTGTTAACTAGGTGTTGAAAGCCAGGTGAAATCACAGCACTAGTGAACCTTGTATTAAGCAGCAGGGACGGTTTTTGCAGCAGTACTTTCTTGGAGCTGGTGGAAGGTAGGAAAGTCTGACTGGAAGCCCTGAAGGAAAGCAACATTATGATTAGCAGACCCAGGGGACTGGCATAAAGACCAGAGGGAACCTGAAAAAGCATAAAGTAGGGAAGATGGTAACAATTACAGGGTAAGATGTGCTGATCACTATCTCATTTTAAAAAAAATTCCAATTCTAGAATAGGACACTGCAAACATAGAAGAGACTGACTGAAGAAGAGACTTTCATCAGAAGTAAATCTTAAAAGGCACTGAATCAGATCATCAGCCAGTATAAATTAGCTCAGTGAAACTCCACTCACACACACACAAACTCCCAAAGCCACCACAAGTTCCCCACTCCCAGCACCCCTGCCCAATGCTTACATTAGAATCGCCTCAAATCCACACAAAATCTATGGTCTCTGAGCAATTTCATTATAAAGGTACATTGATGTCACTCAGAGATACCTCATGCACTTTGTCAATGTTAAAACTGCCATTCAAGAGAGTTTTAAAAAAGGAAGGAAAACATAATAAAGAGAAGGGCTGTGGTTGGAGAAAGAAAAATCAACAAGAATAAATGCTGACTTTTCCACATGTCAGTAACACAATTTTCACTAAAACCTTGAACACGTTTCAATTTATAAAAAGCTTAAGAACAACTCAGTTTTCTGAAGTTAAAAAAGGGGCTTTGAATTTTCAAAATGGAATCTGCTTGGAAAAAAAAAAAACCTCTATACTTGGTTTAATACTCTAGAATATATCTGCATTTATTAATAGCATCGAGGTAGACACCACATCACCAGGGAGGAGAGCTTCGCATTATGAATGCTGAATTTAAACATGCACTAAAAATTAATTCTATCTAAAATGACTTGCACTTGTCTCTAATTTGCTTGCTGAAGAGAGGTGCAGTGCTTATGCTTTATTAATGGCAGAAACATTTTGGCCAAAAGCTGCAGAAGTCTTTACTCACTGTGAGTGTCCAGCATGGCAATCCAAAGCAAGGTGAACTTGAAATATTTGGAGGAGCCACACATATTCCTTCTCTCATTTGGGTGCCTCATCTCACTGTCCATAAAATCCAGGTCTCGGTTTTTCATGTGTACTGCATAAATGGCTTCCTACTTCATGGTCATTTTGTTGCAAGTGGAAGGGGCTGACATCTAATGTTACTGGTCAGTTTTCACTGATGTCCATATGGTTAGCAACAACATCTTTTAAAGAGAGGATTTAGAGTTTGTTGCTTAGCTTTAACATATCTTTATTATTTTAATACACAGGACACATTTTTTTACATGCAAAGATAGTATCTGTGCTTGCTTGGGAGCTGAGAATGTCAAAGGATAGCTGAACATTCAAGTCCTTGCATTGCTGAGCAGAAGAACAGTTTTGGGAAAGCAACTGAATGTTCATATTCCCCTGCAAGAGCTTCAGGCAACTGAAAATGAAAATCTGCTCCTAGAATGAAACAGATCTGCTAATTATGTGAAAAGAATTACTATAAATATAGGAAAGAAGAAGAGCTTAAGTCCAAAATGCATTTAGTAGATAAGTAGTTGCTAAGTTCTTCTGCCCTTATCAATCTGAGGAAGCACTTAATGCTGAGATGGAATATCAGAGGTGGTTAGGTAGAACAGAGATAAACTTAGAGCTAATTAAAAAACATGCTTCATGTCATTCATTGACTCTCTAGTAACAGCTGTTTTGAGGTATTGCTATAGGGATGATCCCACTGCAATACTGGCTTTTGAAAGCCTTCCAAATCCTGCAAAATGTATTAATCTGTGACATTCATATGAATAGCACAAATGGCAGCAATTACTTTCTCCTCTGTATTCTGATTGGTTATCTTTGTTTGATGTGGATAGCCTATGCCAAAGATCAATCAACCCATCTATCTATCTATCTATCTATCTATCTATCTACTTTTATGATTTATTGCTTTCTTTTAAATTATTTGGTCTATTTTTGGGTTTCTGATAATGAAAAAATGGAGAAAGCTAAACAGTTGGACTATGTAAGAAACTGGCTTCCTTCAGCACTCCTTCAGGAACCCCAGAGGTCTTTACGCTAGTTGTTGGAGTTAAAAAAGTTAGGGTTGGGAAGGAAAAGAGAGGAACGACAGTTATTTGAAGTACCACAAAAATCTGTTACTGTCAGCAATCTGCACAAAACTCAGAGGAGAGGGGGAAAATACTACATATGGATTTGTAGAAAGCAGGGGGAGAACTGCAGCAGAGAGCCTGGATGTAGTATTCCTGAAAATAGGCCTGCTTTGGCTTTTCTTACGTTGTTTAAATGTAATTAAGAGAAAGAGTCTCTTTAGTCTATCCTGAAGATGTAACACAAGCAGTAGGAGCTCATAACATAAGCAGTAGGAGCTCTTTGGATTTTGGAAAAGATCAGGGAATGGCACCACAGATGACTCCTGCTGCCTTACAGATGCAGGATGCTCTCAGAGCTGTTTCAAAGCCCTGGCCAACCCCAAGCTGCCCCACAGCACGCTGCTACAGCTCTGCCAAAGTGTGTAGGGGATGGGTGAGGGTGACTCTTGGCCTTGTTAGTGTAACCCTAAGGATATTAGTGAGCTCTACCATGTCATCCCAGCAGAGCTGGGGAGAGAAGGCAGAAATAAGTATGCCCAGTCCCATCTCACAGTGACAAGAATACACAGGCTGCCACTCTGAGCTCTAGATTTTGGCTTCCCATATAACAACAGTGAGACTTTTTCCTTTTCAGGAAGTGCCTATTAAAGTCTGAGAAAGGTCACTGGTCATGTTTTGAAATAATGGAAGCAAGAACCACTTCCCAATAAGCAAAAGATGTGAGATGATAAGAGTACTGTAATAAGAAAGGACCTAGAGGAATAGAAGGGAACAGCTCAGAGGGAGCTCCCAGAAGCCTCAGAGCCCCAGGGCTCCTGCCTCCTGCTCCTTATTTTCTTCATCCTTCTACAGCAGCCACACTGGCATGGCTAATTTGGATGCTAATTTTCTTCTACAATATGCAATTTGTTTGGAAAAAAGGAAGAAAAAATGAGAAAGGGAGGAAATTTTTTGTTGAAGGTTTTCTGCCTGCATTCTCCTTGAGAAAGCCAACACGCCTGAGAGATTACTGCCATCACAGCCACATGGACTAGTACTTCATAAAAACAAATAAATCAGTGACCTGAAGCCACGCTTGCTCAGCACAGAGTGACCAGCCTTGCTGCCAGTTTTTAAAACAGAAAGATTTGATCCAAAAGCCCAAATGGCTTTGGATCATACCCTAAGCCTGCAGCATATCTTATGTCCCTGGCACTTAGAAACGGCATGTGAGGGGCAAGGCTTCCAACTGCCCTGGATCACAGCTCAAACAAATGGCAGAAAGGGAAGGGGGAGTCCAGGACAGGAAAACCTGACAGATGAAAGCCAGTTGGGAGTGCTCTTCTCTGTGGACACAGCCAAGGGGACAGGAAAGAAGGGGGCACGAACAGAGGGGAGAGGCGAGGACATGTTGGCATAAATAAAATATAAGTAGTTGTGTCACGTATTGTGTAGAAGGCTTAAAGCTAAGTGTTTGCTGCTGACAGGGGTTCTACAGAGGGGTTTTGTTGTGGCTTTTTTTTTTTTTTAATGCATACATCACAATACACCAAACTGACAACTCTGGTCAACCGTTATGCCAGAGCGGCAACCCTGCAGATCCCCTTCTGTGCATTCTGCTTGCCTGGGCAGCCTGACACTTCCTTCATGACAGCTCTGGAGACCTTAGGACACGTTCTCCCTCTAATGCACGCACAAGCTGCTGGTAATGCTGATCATCAGTTACCCAAGCAAACCGAACTTCCCTCCCTCTTTTGTCACGGTTCACAGTAGGTATTCTTCCATGGCAAGTGGGAATCCCACATCAGTAAGTCACTCAGCCTTTTGCTACATGCTGCAGAGGACGGCTGATGTTTCTGTCTGCTGGTGCTTTTCCTGGCCTGGTTTGCTCATGGAACCCTTAGAAAATTACATCCAAGAAGTAGCTGTTCAGTCTGCCACAGAAAACAAGTATAGATATAGAGGAATAAAATGCATGATAGGTTTCTCAAATCAGATTCCAGTCATTATTTCAAAGCACCTGAACACATCCATTTGTGTCTTTCAAAGTTCTACAGAGTCAGATTATGCGGGGAATCTTCAGATATCACATCCCGCATCCCATTTATCTGGGAACAGTTCTGTGTTCCTAATCCACTTTGGTTCACTTACAAAAATCCCAGCTCCTGCAGCTAACACCCTCTAGTCTTTTATTCTATTTCTAGGGCTGTCACCACCTGTAAATTTGGACAAAGCCAGAATTTTCTGAATGACTCATCCCTAACAACTGGGAGCAGCAAAAACTCAGCTTCCATTGCAGGAGAAAAGCTAAGAGTACCCCCTAGTGTTCTGGGTGAAACGTTAGCATTTGGCCAGTCTGAAACCAGAGACAAACTCACTTTAGAAGATGGTCTTCAATTCCTTGGCATCCATCATTTCCCTCTAGAAAAGGGCACTTACAAAATCAGAATTACTTCGGTTGAAAAAGACCTCTAGGATTGTCAAGTCCAACCATCTACCCAACACTGCCATGGCTATTAAATCATGTCCCAAAGTGCCATGTCTACATATAATTTTGAACACTTCCAGACACAGTGACTCCACCACCTCCCTGGGCAGCCTGTTCCAATGTCTGACCACCATTTCAATATTTTTTTTCTCTGATATCTAGTCTAAACTTGTTGCAGTGTGATTATCTGGAAGGGCCTCCAAACCATCATATTACCACAGATTACCACTGGCAAGCAGAATCATTACAGCCCACCTTTATGATTTAAATCTACCCAAGTGGATTTATAGCAATGAACTATTTTTTGAACTTCCAGTGGGTTAAGGGTGCTCTCAGTCACCCAGAGCTGCTCAGATGACATGCAAAAGTCATTAGGGTTTTGGTAGCTTGACAGCTTTTGATGCTCTGTGGATCTCCTATGAGAGTTGTGTGTCTTAATTAACCTGTCAAGTGCTTCAGTATCTCTGGAGAGAAGGTACATTATAATGTAAGGAATTGTTATTTATAACTCTCCCTGCTTTCTGCACAAAAAGCCACATTGCCTCAGATGAAATCCTGTTTTAACGACTGCAAAGTTAAAAAAATAGTGCAACTTCTGTTAACTGAATCCCTTCCAGACATGCAGGTTTCTTGTCTTGCCGGGTCAGAAGACCAGCAGGTTCTTCCATTAACCTCCTGCTGTGTGAACACATAACATCTTTTCCCTTTTCTGGCCTTCTCTTCCAACTCTTCTCTCTAGAGATGTTCTTCCTGTAAGGGTTTGCCACTGAGTGCATTTACTGAGTAGCAGTAGTAATTTTTGTCAATAGCAAAGGAAATTTGCTGTTGATCTTAGCAATAGTCTTAAGATAGTTAATCTTCATTGCTTTTCTGGAGTACCAACAACTGGAGGGCAAGTTTAATTTAAATCCAGGAAGGCACATGTGGAGTAGAGCACCTGGCAGTACATATGTGGTAACACGCTTGAGCAGCCTGGCCAATAGAGTACTTGCAATAGCCCGTCCATCAAGGCTTAAATTCTAGCAGATGATACAAATTTCATGGTGAAATGTGAAAGCTTAAAACACCAGCTAGCAGCAGCAGCTTACAGTGAAAAATAAAACAAAAACAAAAACACCAAGAAAAAAACCAAAAACTTCATGAGAGTCTGTCACCTGAACTTCATCTCATACTGGAAAAATACCTTCCTGGAGCAAGGCAACCACATTAATAATGCAGTAGTGCCAGCTGAGGAAAATATCTGCTCTGTAAAGGCAATTCCTGCTGTAAGGGTGCAGGAAATGGAATCTCAACAGGGTAAGAAACACTTACAAGCTCCTGCTAAGACAACTCCTTTAGGCAACCAGAAAATAACTTCCAAGGGGGTTGCAGTTTGCACTTCAGCAGTACACTTAATACATGCTCAAAGTGCCCAGTCTGGAGGGAGAAACACTAATTATGGAGACCGTGTAACTTGTGCAGGCTAGGACACCAAACACTGCCTAGGGATTTTCCAGAGCTTTTTCAAGTTGTACAGAGCATGACATTAACACAAAGCCCAGAATGGTTTTTACTGCAGACCCTGTGAGGCACACGGATTCATCACTTTCTGGTTTGATGTTCTGATTGATTACTGATTTTTGGGCTGTTTACTTTTTATGAGAGCCTGGTTTATAATTTTTGTGATTTTGGCTGGTCCAAAGAGGTTTTGCTATTATTATCTGGTTGTCTGTGCTTAGCCTATAACTGCAGATGTGTAGTGTTAAAATCAGGAACCGAGATGAAGTGCAAGGCTGTCTGAAGCCACAGAAGATGAGCTGGAGTCTCCTGGGTTTTCCCTTAAATGAAGGTTCAGTGTGACCTCTGTTTCTTTTTCCTGATCTGTCACATAAGTCAGCAGTTCTTACCCAACAAGCTCAGATTATAAGGAATAATTTGTCCATTATCACATTCAGGTGAGCATAGGAAGCACTAAGATGCTGGGCAACTTCACTGTGCTGATACCCAGTTGAGGGATCCTTACAATGTCTTGTCAGTCTATAAATCATACAATCAACCAGGTTGGAAGAGACCTCCAAGATCATCCATACCAATCTATCACCCAGCCCTATCCAGTCAACTAGACCATGGCACTGAGTGCCTCATCCAGTCTTTTCTTGAACACCTTCAGGGACAGCAGCGCCACCACCTCCCTGGGCAGCCCATTCCAATGGCAAATCAAGATGCAGAAAGGGTGAAGGCTCTGTTTTTTGGAGTGTTGTGTTTGAGTAGGGGTTTGGGTGGGGGTTTTGATGTTGTTGTTTTCGTTTTAAACAGAGTTGCATAAGGATGGTTTTCATCTAACATCACACGCAATAGTACTTGAAAAAATAAAATCTCTACCCCTAAACATCCTCAGATAAGCTTAACTGCTCCATAGTGCACAACAGTTGTGCTGTGGGTGCTCACTATCATGATCAAACATAGAAAAGGATGGAGAAGAAGAAAATTAGTACACACTGAGAATATCTCTCTCCAGAGGTAACAGGTGGCAACTTTTTTACCACAGATTTCTCTAGCAAGCCAGATAATTTTTTATTACTTCACAATTTGGTAAGCTTACTTCCCATTTTAATTGGCCTGCTCAGTGCTTTAATACATGAGGAGGGACTTTTGTTTTGCTAGACAGGCTTAGCAGCATAGTTCAGCTCAGAGACCAGCTTTACAAAGCACAATGCAAGGCATACACACCACAAAGCTTGAACGTGTATGTCACTGTGCAGAATTACACAGCCCTGAGCAGAACACAGCCTAGACATGGGTTGTTTTCCTGTCAGGAAGCTGAACTGAAAACTCAGAGACTCACATAAAAAGATAATGCAGCTTTGCTAGCTATAACAGAAACAAACAAGCAAATGGGGTATGTCCTACCACTTATTTACACTCCAGTTCACTGTTTTACAGTCCAGCGCCTGTTCACAGAGAGTCCATCTTTGCTGCTTCCCTACCACACACTGCACAGAAATTGCCACTTCATTTCTACACCAAGCTCCTCTAGCTCTTGGTCACTCCCATGCTGCATTCCACATACCTAGAAATTCTGCTGTGGCTTCAAGGAAAATTAAAGAGAAAAGATTTTTGTCCAATGCTCACACAACAATTTATCCAATGCCTAACTTCTTACATCATGGTGAGACATCATTTTGCAGTGACAATATCTGTAAGCATGCAGGATGCTGGGAAAAGGTGGATGGTGTCAGGCAGCAGGCATTCAAAGTGGAGTTGTGGATCAGGCATGAACTGCTATGTTGAGAGATAAAGACAAGGTCCGGGGTGGGGGTGGTGGTTAGAGGATTGCTGAGGGGTTGCTGCTTGCATTGTCAAATAGTCATTTTTGTGCAAACAATTGCAGCAGTTCTGGATCAGTTTCAATTACCCTCTTCGCCCCACACTATCACCAATTCCAATTTAACAAGGTTCAACATGCTGGAAAAACACAAGACTTCTCCAGGTCACAATGAGTAGGGTTGACCTTCCTCAGACTTGGGGACAGATCAGTGCAGACTGTTCCAATGCTTCATTGTTGAAACAAGATACATGGGCCTAGGCTTGGAGAGAGATATTAAGCTTATATACTTCTCCTAGTTTTTTGAGATGATCAGTACACAGGCAAAGTGTTAGATAGGAAGTTTCTGCCTTCCGCTACCTGCTGTCAAATGCCCTAGTTTGGCTAGTGAAAAACAAATGCCAGCTGCAACCTAATAAAGAAAAAGGCCTTGGACTTCATATGCATAACCAAATCCTGTCTGAATGACACTATAAACCTGCTGTTGCAGCATTTGTTCTCTCAAGGGTATAGAGTGCAACATAAAATAGAGGAAGATACAGGTACCTTGAGGCACAGACCTACAAAGTCCAGTACTTTCCAGCTGGTCTCAGCAATGCCAACATTGTATACGAATGGTGAAGCAGGAATTGTGTATGAATCTTTGCTTTAGCTCTGCCTTTCTCTTCTCTTGCAAAAATCAGCAACTGCCAACTCCCCACCTCTCTCCCACCAGGAACCGGCTGCTTTTCTCCATCACTGGCATTACCTGGTCCTGAGTGTGCCCAGGAATTACGCCGCCTGCCTCACTGATGGTATTTAGTGTCAGTCTCTCATAAATATGGGACATCATGTTCTGCCCTCAGGTGGCCCACAGCATGAGAGTCAGGAACCTAGTTTAAAAGGATAGGTATTCCCCTACCAAGAAGGGCTAGTATTTCTGGCTGGCTATATGTATTTGAGTATGTATTTCCTGGCAAAATAAGGCAGTGGAGAAGACATGAAACCAGGACTTATTTCATGTCCTAGTCCTGAGGCCTGGCAAAACCAAATATTTGACAGGTGCTCTTCAGAAGAGAGGGAACAGACCAAACTCATAGGTTTAGGTAGCAGTTTAGGCTATCTCTGCAAGTCTCTTGCTGTCCTACACAAAAGAATAACAAATAGCATCCACTAGCTCTGTTTTTATAGGATCCCAAACTTCCATTTCAACAGAAAGATATGGGATGCCCAGAGTTCCCTGCTGCATTGGCAGATGCAAGAGCTTTGGCTCTGTTACAGAGCACAGGTTTGTCACTAATATGCATTCAATCCATCTTCTCAGCAACTTGTACCTTTGGTAACTTCAATAGATACTACAAAACACAGTTACTTGATTATGGGTAGAAACGATAAACTCGGCATGCATTGCAAACTCAGTGTCACATTACAACAAGAAACTGAGAACAGGAAAAGCTATAGACTCAGTTTTTATGGGCAAGTTTGGCTCAATACAGTTCACAACTGTTCTAGTGACTGCAAACAGCTTTGGAAAACACACAATTCACTGCTCCATGGACACCAGAAGCTGAATTTTCTATACAGTGAAACATGCCACAAGATACCTATCAATTTCAACAGCAGCATGATTCTGGCTTAGGTGGGTGTTTCCTCTGAAAGAAGGAAAGTATGGCAAGAATAATAATCTTGCAGCTAAAGCACTGAACTCCAAAGACTTGTGTGTAGCTCCTGAGTCTGCAAGAAGCTTCTGAATTTACTCAGGCAAGTTATTTCAGAGTAAAGTCACCTCCCCAGGTGCGCCATTAAAAAATTATGTATAGATATATTGCAAAAGTAAAGACATACCTGGGTTTCTTATTCTCCCACTATAATGGGAATAAGTTGACCACAACAGAAAACATTCCTTGAACTGCCTTTGTATGCTTCTCACCATGTAGTCCTGTGCAACGACTAGACAAACTCCATAATATGTTTACTTTAGCCACTTTAGAAGGAATAACTTTCTTATTTTCCCAGGTTAAAAAAAAAAAAAAGGTATGGAGGGGAGAGGAAGTGAGCAGCATTTTGTAAAAGTGCAGTGTGTTTTGACAAAGAAGTTTATTAGGAGTATCTTGAAGCCCAAGTTAAAAGGACAGCCTGCCAAGAAAACTGTGATCATCCTGTTTGCAAAGTGTGTAACTACTTCTACAAGATCTATTCTGCACACCAGCAAAACTTGAATTTTCCCAGAATAGAGCCACGTGCAGCCTCACAAACACAGCATACGCAGATGCAGCTGCCCTTGCTCGCTCAGCACTCTCACCAGGAAGTGGGTTTTGGTGGGGCTAAAGTATACTCAGTTGTGATATTTCTGTTATCTTGCCAAGCCCCTTTGTCACCATAGTTTGGCCTGATGTAAACGCTGAGGACACACAACATATACACTGTACATAATTCTAAGCCCACCGTTGAGAGCTGCATGCCAAATGTGGCCTTAAACACAACAAAGTGCTTTCCTGAAATGTCATGGATTTAGGATCATAATGAGGATAAAACTCAAAGATATATCTTGACCAACTTCGCTAAAGAACATAGTTGGCCAATGAAATTACAACCCTACATACGAAACTGTGGCATGAATCTTGTATCCGTTACCAGTTTCACTGATCTGTTAAATCATGGACAAGGAAAAAATAAGCCTGCAAACCCTATCACATTTTTGAGACACAGCACCCTTGGAGGTGCATAAGCAAGGTGTCTATGTTCTAATTTAAAATCAGGATGAAATAGACTACACAACTTGGTTTTCTGAAGCTACTAAAGACTGATGTTTGCATTTTCTACTGTCCCATTAAGCTGTACCATTAGTGTAGCAAATGAATAGAAGCATCATTAGCTGCAGTGCTCCACTATTTAGAAGCTGGCTGGCTCTTGCCCATTTGCAACTTCTCTCTTAACAGAATTTCTAGAGAAACAAACTTAATGAATCATGTCTAGTCATGCCTGAATGGTCACTGACACTGCAGCTTAGAAGCAATACCTGCTCTCAAGGGATGTTTTTACTGTATCTATGTTCCACAATAAGTTATGGGTTGTATTTATTTCCTAGAAGCAGGTACACTGCAGTAGTGAACAAAACCAGTTTCATCTCTGCAGCTTAGTCCTTTCCATACACAATGAAGAATTAATATTAGCCCATCTCTTTTGTACATCATTTTGAGATATGCTCATGAGAAAAGCTGTTTAACACAAAACTATTAACCTTTGTCTTCTAGGGAAGGAGCTGAATGCTGTTGTCTCCTTCTCTCTCTAGCTACCTGATGTTCTCCTTAAATTAGGTTGAAAACTTACAAATACTTGAGGGCAAAAAGTTATCAGTTGAAACTGAGGCAGTTCTGCAATTTAACTCAACACTGCAGAAGTAAGGACTGAGGTTTGAGAGTGGGTCAGAAGCTAATAGAGTGCAAGACAAGAGGCAAAGTAATAGGCCTTATTAATATAAATCAATATGCACTATTACCAAACTTTCAGACACAGTGTCTCCAGGTGGTCTTTTACTCAGGAATCCTCCTGCTGACTCATTACACCATCCTTCATATACAAAAACCAACAGCAAGAGCATGACCCTCAATGGCAGAAGGAAGAAGATCCAGAAGCATCAAATCTAGTAAAGTTGCTTCTAGTGAATTTTCTGTCAATATGGTGTTACAATGGGTTTCTAGAGAAGACCACTGAATACCAAAACCCAACACTGGTCTACAAAGCTTTCAGAAATGCTTTGCTTTCCTCACTAAGGCATTGGTTTTCAGCCACTAAGACTTTTTCTTTAACTTCAGTGCAGTTTGGTTGCATTTGATATTCTTCTCACACAAACATAGCCCTGCCCTATACATTTTTTTGCTGTTATTGAAAGCAACAGAATTCAGGATAGTGAGTGAAAAAAGTCACTGTTTTCTGACATCTGGCAGGCAGTCTCATACATATGAGATTCTACAAAGCATTAATATCAAAACCTGCCAGAAGCATATTTGTGCAGTAGGTTTTCAGCAGACTGAAAATTAATCTGTCACTTGCAAATAGTAGAGGTGTAAACCTGACTAATCTAATTCCATGGTGCAAGGAACAACTGGAGCAGCTGAGGGAGAGGTCCATGAAGGGGCAGACAGCCACATCCTTCACTGGGGCATCACAGGGCAGATGTGCTGACGATCACCTCAGGGCATCCCAGGGGTAAACTGGGCTGCAGGGAGTCTCTGCAATCCTCTGTAAGTCTCAGCAGCAACTTGTAGATGATTACATGAAATGCCAGTAAAGATAATATGCTTTCTACTTTAACAATCTTTCCAAGCATGTTATATCCAAAATAATTACATTTCCTGTTCTCTCCCAGTGCCACAGAGCACCTGGTCATTTCCAACCCAGCCTTGCTGATTCCAAGGAGAAGGAATATAGCAAATTTTTCTCCTTTAGACTTAGCTGAAAGCTCTGCGAAGAGTTCTGAGTAAGCTGCATACAAATACAGATCTATCCAATAAGCTTTAATGGGAATATGGAAACAAAATAAGAAAGCAAATAAGCAAAACTCTATCATACTAATGAAGTAATCTGTATCTAGACATCTCCTTCATTTTGGAAACAAAAAACACACCTGGTCACACCACCTGTGTGCAGTCCTTGCTCAGTGCACAAGACTTAGTATTCTATTGAACAGATACTATTTGAAAGTTGTATGTTGTCAAAGAAAACTTGACAGGATAGGGAATGACCTCACTCAGCTCCTTATTCTTCCATTTATGAGTTTAAAACAAGAGTAAAGAGCAGAGGATAGATTAAATAAAAATTGTTTAAAGCCTTCACTCAGTTTGCTACCTGTTTGTCCTTTCAATCTGCTCCCAAATAGTATTTATTTGTTGCCAAGCAGCAGAAAACTAATTAGTACAATGTCATGTTTCCTTGTTTTCATCACTTGCTCCTTCCCACTTACAGGCACACTGCTCCTCACCTCAGCTCTACAGGATGAAAAGCTATAATAAAGAGAAAGGGCAACTGGCTAGAAGAAACAAGTGAATTGAAAGCATAGTCTTGCACTCAACCTACAGAAACACCCCCTACCTCAAAGCACTTGCTCTGATCAGTAAAAGCTGACCCTTTAGCTTTGCTCACAGAACACACATTATCATCTGCAGCCAAGCAGCCGGCAGGCTAGGGCTGTGCTGCTAACCTACCCACCAAACCAGCCAGCTGAAAGCTACAGCAGATACTCCCACAAGCCAGCCAGCCACTGCAGTACCGCTGAAGTTCCTGTTGAGGGCAATTTGGAGAATTTAGTATTTGTGCTGCAGTGCACACAGGAAAAAGGGCTGTCAGAAAAAATCTATCGGCTTCTGTCAATTCATTTGCTAGAATGAAAGGGAGACCTGATTTTAAGTGGACCCACCATAAAGCATTTAGATGCACCACCTTCTTCCCATTTTGTATTTCTTTGCTTCAGCACAATAGCAATCTTTTTCAGAGTGGTGGAGAGCAAAAGGATTCTCTCTTTCAAGATACAGCCTAGTTGTGCATCAGCACACATTTTTAACCCAGCAATACAGGTTCCTTGTAGTGTAAGAAGAATTTACTGCCTTCTCAGAAGGCTCCAGCTTACTTCTTTTGAAATAGCAGGACCTAAAGACATATACTCCTCCTCTTTCACATGCACTTGCCCAGATGAGAAAGGGATCCCAAAATACAGAAACTGACTGCACACACAAATCAAATTACAAGAGGGGGTTTAGAGTTAAAGTAAGGCAGCCATGGCAACACCAAGCAGAGACTGACTGCACTGGAGACCAACATAGTCTAGCACATCAAAGAAGGCCATTTTCCAGTCCCCATGGCCACCACTCTTCACCATTTGCCAAGAGGCCCTAGTTCTCCACTGCTTTTTACCTCCAGAGCTTTTCCCAAATGCTAGAAAGTTGTGATAAACCAGAAGCTTTATCTGAATTTATGCTTACTAGACTGTGGCCTAAAGAGTCAACCCAACAGCCATTTGTAACTTAGAAAAGTCAACTGTTATGAAATTAATTCTGTCATAAATGAGAGCTGGGAAGAGAAACCCTCTAGTCAGTGTCAGAAACACTTAATCTCAGAAAGCAAGACAGAAATCAAGTCCACTTAGAAGAGCTTGGCACTGTAATAAATGCACTGCATGATGCTTCATGCATTCATGAATCAGTTTAGATACTCTTTATGCTCAGGTAGTTCAGCTACCTTGATTCAGTTCTCTGTCTAGCAGACAACAGGGAGGGCTGGTTAAGTGCAGCAGACAAGAACATCTTGTACTTGAGCTGCTTGTTGAGTAGGTTTGAAAAGCAAGAAACCAACAGACTAATTAGATTTTTTTTTCAAATGTGGTATTGAGAAGTGAAATGCTTCTAACATGCTATCATCATAACATTTCTCTGCAGGATACTACATTACCCCCATCAATAACCACAGTAACATTTAAGCTTCAACTCAAACATCGGGGAAAGGGTTAAGATTCAACTTCTTAAATATTCTGGTCTAAACTGAGCTTTGGAGAGATTCCAGCATTCCCCATCCTTATGTTTTAGAAAAACATCACTAAAACCAAAAGATACCTTTGCAGGCTGGGATAACTGGAACCAAGAACACAGACTGAACCAACTCAATATATCTACATCTGCTAAGCAGCTGACTAAGGAGTTTAAAACAGCAGTTTGCAATGATCTGAAAAGCACTTTGACCAGGGAGTAAAAACTGATCAAAACAAATTACCATGTAAATAGGAATAATGAGGTGAGAGAGCATGATAAACAAACAAATAAATATTCCACTCTGGAATTCTCCCTTAAATTAAGTCCATCCCCTATAATCCCCTGAACAGCCCTGGAAAGGCCTCCCAGTTGCAACAGGATGCACAAAATCTAACTTTTAGCATTTGGAGGCCAGATTCGATGATCTCTGGAGGTCCCTTCCAACCTCTGAAGTTCTGTGATTCTGTGACTTCTCACTTTGAAGATTTGTAAGAATGTCTCATCTAATATGCCAAAACCTGAGGGTTAAACCAACACCTGCTAAGTGATTTGCTCATCTTTAATACCAATGGGAGTTGTGTATGCATGTGAAGAACTAATAGGATTTTCTGAGCAAGCAGCAAGGAGAATGACTCATGCTAATGGTCATTACAGAAGAACACCGTGAGGACTGTAACATCACACTCATGTGCAAGCATATTTTGTTCAGGGAAAATAAACCAAGTACCTTCAAAATCCAATGGCTGTGGTAAATCCCATGACATCTGGCCAAATACCTATGGGGTTTTAAGGGCAGCTTCTTAATTGCCAGTGTTACAGCACTGCTGAAACAACTACTTAAACAGATCTAAGGGAACTTTCCACAACTTGGCTTTTCACTAACTCGGATTCTTAATCATTTTCAGAATGTAGGATTTTGTACACCTGTTGCAACAACATGGCTATAAACACAAGAAATGAATGCATCAGACATTGCATATTGCTGAAGAACTAGATTGTGCTCCCCTTCCAGTGATATGCCCACTGCATGTCCCTGAATGAGTCATCTGTGCAGGCAAAGCACATCCAAATTAGCAGAGTAGCAACTGCAGATCATACACACAGTCATGGCTACGCTCCCTCCAGATCCAATCATTATACACGCATGCAGCTCGCTCTGATGACCTTCTCCCAATACCTCCTCCTTCCACAACCAACCAGTTCAGTCTCAGCACAGTGCTCCACTTGAACAAAACAGTGCCTTCCTACATGGATCTGCTTTTCCAGTGGGAATGGCTGCATAGCAGGGAGTGTAGATAGTGGAGAGCTGAGCAAAGGCACATAGTGCTGGTGCACCCACACAAGCCAGCAATGCCACCAGAGCCATGGTCGGAAGCAGGTCCTGGCCTGCATTTCACAGCCATAGCAGGACACTGTCGCATAAACCTATCGCATAACTTACATTGAATTATATGATTCTTAAGTGCTCAGTAGCAAGCAGAGGCTACCACAAGTTATTAGTGTTTTGCCAATCAAGGGAAATCCTAAATAAACACCACCTTTTTCAATAACAGGAAATCATGTGTTTGGAACAAAAAGTTATGCATATTCTGCCAGGAATAAAAGTTAGTGAGCTAAAAATAGCAACAAGACCACCACTAGTATTAGAAAAGACAAACTTTGGAACATGTTTCTTTGCATAAGTTGCAGTGGATCTTATTTGGTAAGACTATAAATGTCCTAATTTGGTTTTAAAAGTAAAATCAATTGTAAATTTATTTAGAACAATTTACCTGCCTGCCTGCTGTACATCACTGGGCCTGCATTGATTGCTTGAGATGGAGCTCATTCCAGATTGTATTGATTTAATTCATTAGCAAATTTTTAGCTAAATGTATTTTGAGGTTTCAGGGCAGAAGTACATAAAGCTCCATTTAGAGTCTGCAGGACTGGAACTGGGAGGTTACTGGGAAGGGGCTAGGGCTTCTCCAATGAATAGGATTCACAATCAGCAATAATATGAATCATCTGTTTCAAATAGAAGAACCATTTCTAAAACAATAAATAAGAAAAACTAGGAGTGGAAGAAAGCCTACATACATTGATAGGGGAAAAGAATTCAGGGGGTGAAATAAGAATGGGGTAAATAATTCATAAATAGTACAGGGTATTTGTAGTTTTAACAGACATTTCTGGTTTATGCAATTAAGTGCCTAAAATAGCTCAACAATTTATAAAGCATATTAAAATCAACAGATCAAGAGTAGATTTCTCTGGCTTTACAGCAAGGCAGTTGAGCTGCATTTGTTACCTTGGTAACTGAAGGTACCTCAGTTACCATGGCTACAGCTCCTTTAAAATACGATTGGCAATTCCTCACTCCCCAACTTTTGTGACTATTTTGAAAAGGAAGAAAAAATTTCCTAGTACTATGTCAACACTTGCACTGGGACAAAAGGTCTGTAAAACGTGACTTTTCTCAGCCCACAAGGCCAGGTTAAGAATAAGCTATTTTTTCTGCTGCAAGTCTTTAGCTCACTGAGAGACTGTGTTATGTAGAGCTTGATCAACGCATACTCAGTGCAGCACTTCACACAATAACGAGCTCTAATGCTTACTGGAAGGAATGGTACAAAAATGGACTCCCACCACTTTGCAGTTTCTCTGTGTATCAAAGTTCTCCACAACAGAGCAGCTGCCTGGATGGATTAATGGAATAGAGGGGGCAAGGGGAAAAGAGAGTCAGAAATTCTGGGTTCTTGTTTCAGAGGCAAAGAAAGTGGCAACAGAGAGTGCATTTGCCTCCCCTGACTCCAGTCAGTACCAGAGACTGGATTCCTATGAAGTCCAAAAGCTTTACACAGGGAACAATTTACTGCATTTAAAAGAGTGTCCTCTGAATTGTCCTGAGGTTAGAGAGGCACCTATGTTGATGAGCTGCAAGTAACGTGTGTTTAGGGAGGTCACTTAACACATCAAGATAAGAAAACGGCTTTCCCACCTTTCCAAAAGATTGTGCACCTTACCTGAAGCACAGGGCACTGAAGAAAGAGGTCACAGTGGGAAGCTGCCTCTGTCTCCACGTTGAGGCTATACTGCAAGTTACATAAAACGCTTCAAGCTCTGACTGTGGCATTATTTTTTAAAACTTGGAAAAAATTTTTTTCCAAACCTTGATTTTGGCACCTTTCAATTATCTAACTGGTTCTATGTTTTTAAGTAATCTTTAACTTCTGCCCTGGGAAGCAGCTCTTATGCTATCCTGTGACACTCACTTGCACACACTTCATGCCTTAAGCAGGCCTGTGGCAGCACACAGTGGCAACAGATCACACAAGGATTAGAAACGAGGTGGATCAATAAAACCCCTTCGAGGTGAATACTATTTTCCATCCTTGCCAGCTAACTTTGGGAAAGTGAGTGTGTGTGTGCTTGTGTACTGTGCACACAAGACAGTAAAACCTGACAAACAATTATCTTCGCAGTTTCACATCTCCAAAATCAAAACGCGAGGCTTGGTCAGATATACATAACGTCCTTCATCCGGCTGCACTTGACCCTAATCACGAGCATGTACATGAATTTTGATTTACCTTGGAAGGGGAAAATTAAAAATTACTTCTAAACTATGAAGTCTCAGGACTAGGCTCATTTTCGCAAGTCTTTGGGTTTTCCCAGTTGGATTCCACCTAGCTCCAGTCAGGAATTCCCCTTTGTCAAGGAACTGCATAAGAAATGCCTTTTCTCTTCCCACAAGGAAGGGCTGGCAGCAAGTTACAGAGGAAGTGTGATTTTCTCAGGAGATAAAATAGCATTCAGAACAAAGGTGGTGAGGTGAGATCCTGAAAATCCTAACACATGACTCTACCATCCGTCATTGCTACAAAACTTGCTTTTTCAATTTAGGTTACCTACTGCCTAACAGAAAGAGACTGAGCAACAATACAAGTTGCCTGGTTGCCTTTGTCCTGTGTTAGTTTGTGTTCTCATGCATGAGATGTTACATGACTTTCTCATTTTTTAAAAATTCTAGAGCATTTGACAGAACTGACAGCCTAGAAGTGTGTGGCATCATCAGAAAGGAAGGTTAACAATTATATTGGATTTATGCAGTATGAGTATGAGCATATGAAAACAGAAGTCTAGGACTCATGAAGTGCTTGAATGTTTAGTGGTTGTTAGCTTGCAAAAGAAGGAAAAGAAGGAGTATGTCTGCAAACATCTAAATGCTTAGCTGTTTGTCATGGATAGGACAAAAGCAAACAAGCTGAAAATGCAGCAAAGATGATTTAGGTTAGATATCGCAAAAAGTACAGATAAAATACGGTGAAGCACTGGGATAAATTTCCTGCTGCATTTCTATAATATTCACCATTGTAAGTCCTCAATAACAGTCACTATAGCTACCTTTCAAGAAGGATCACACTGTTTTGGGAGAGGAGAATGACATTTGGAAGTCCCTACCAAATTTATGTTTCTGCATCCCCTTAGAGAAATGAAAGACTTGCTTTCAACACTTAGAGCTCCTTCTGCAGTGTTCCATTTACTTAGCTGCAGAAGTCTTGGGGGGCTTTTGGAACAGCAATCTATATATGTTAAGAATTTCCCATTGAGCTGTTGCTGAGCAATATGAAATATTTCTTACTCCCATCATACTGTCTCCATCTAGTTCTCACTGCCAGCCAGACTAAGGAGATAGCAAGGAAGCTCATAAAATAAATGCATGTCTCTTCTATGTTCTTCAACGTTCTCCTAACAAATCACAAGATTTCATCTATCCTAGATGAAACTGGAGAACTTGCCTGCAAGCTACAAAGCCACAAAGTCAGCCTTTGCCTGTGACCAGCTGGCTGGCCATGTGGTTACAGAGAAATACAGTACATATACTTCCAGTTCTGATGCAGTCCTGCTTATCCCAGTAACTACCCTGTCAAAGCACATGGCTGTCTGCTAGGACTAACATTTGAGAGACCTGCTTCTAATTTATTTATTGCAGTATCAACACCGAATAACTTAAGCATATTTTCCACAGCTGACTGCACACTTTTTTTAACACGCTGCTTCATGTCTGTGTGCCACTAAGCATTCCAAGATTTTTTTGCAAGCTGTCATATGGGCTTTTTTTCCATTGTGTAACCACTTCATCCATGATCTGCTAGTGGACTTTTTAGCTGACTCTAGAGCAAGCTTTGTCTGTATGCAAGTCTACTTCTTCCATGTGTCTCAACTAAGAAACATGAACTTGAAAAATCCTGTGAGTGAACCAGTATATTTACTGATGTGAGCTTCTGTATCGATTGTCTTATCATCTCACTGAAAGAAGTCAGACTGCCAAGATGGTCGTCTCTTCCTACAGAGGGAAGAGTTTGGTGGTAACATCTGATTGTGTCCTCACAGACTTTTATCAGTTAAAAAAGCAGAAATAGATTCTTCCTCTTGCAATTTTGGTTTTATAATCATTACTCAAATTATCTTAAACCATCTTAACTTAGGATTCTTATTGAAATACTGCCGAAGTTGCTTTTTGATAGAGTCTAGCTTTTGCCCACTTGCACAGCATTATCTGGTTGCCAGTATCACATGCCTACATTTAGTCATCTGATCAGTTATACAGAGTCAAAATTTCTTTCAGAAATTCACCAGAATGCACATTGCACATTCAAAATGAGTCATTTGTTTGAATCAGGGTCCATATCTTTAAGACAGCCTGGAAAATTGTCTTGACAGATAATAAAGCGGTTATAAAACTAAGTGTTTTAAAGCAGGTTTCATTTAACCCACTCTTTGGCTAAGCTGCAGCAAAAAGATAGAATCATAGAATGGTTTAGGTTGGAAGGGACCTCAAGGATCATCCAGCTCCAACCCCCTGCCATAGGCAGGGACACCTCCCACTACAGCAGGTTGCTCAAGGCCTCATCCAGCCTGGCTTTAAACACCTCCAGGGAGGAAGCATCCACAACCTCCCTGGGCAACCTGTTCCACCCTCACTGTAAAGAACTTCCTCCTAACATCCAGTCTAAATCTCCCCTCCTCCAGCTTAAACCCATTCCCCCTCATCCTGACATTACTAGACCTTGTAAATAGTCCCTCCCCAGCCTTCCTGTAGGCTCCCTTCAGATACTGGAAAGCCACTATAAGGTCTCCTCGAAGCCTTCTCTTCTCCAGGCTGCAGAGCCCCAACTCTCTCAGCCTGTCCTCATAGCAGAGCTGCTGCAGCCGTCTGATCATCTTCGTGGCTCTCCTCTGGACCTGCTCCAGCAGTTCCATATCCTTCTTGTGTTGGAGGCTCCAGAACTGCACACAGTACTCCAGGTGGTGTCTGATAAGAGCAGAGTAAAGGGGGAGAATCACCTCCCTTGCCCTGCTGCCCACACTTCTCTTGATGCAGCCCAGCACTCGGTTGGCTGTCTGGGCTGCATGTGCACACTGCCGGCTCATGTTGAGCTTTTCGTCGACCCAGACCCCCAGGTCCTTTTCCTCAGGGCTGCTCTCAGCCATTCACCACCCAGCCTGTATCTGTGCCTGGGATTGCACCGACCCAGGTGCAGGACCTTACACTTGGCCTTGTTAAATATCAAGATTTGCTTCTGTTGCTAAACATTTTGGTGATACATGGACTAAGTTTTCAATGAAGAGTGGTTGAAGTACGTTTTTCAGATAAAAATATAAGCTAGGAAAAGCTTTGTTATTCAGGTCACAGGCAAATGTTGGCAGCTTCATTCAGGCGTAACAGCGTTCAGAGACAAGCCTCAAGAAGATGAACTGCTATAAAATCAAGTTTATTAAGTATCTGAAGAGATTCCTTGTGAATGGTGATCATGTTTTTTATGCAGGTCTAGCAAAAAGCACAGGGTTCTGGATATATTTGAATTACTGTCGCTTTGTAGAAAATCAACTCATGGTTTGCCAACACTGATCTGAAATAGCTTCTTCCTGCTTCCTGCAAGATTTATGCCATTTACCAGTCATAGATTTACTGAAAAATTACTAGACTTCAGAGGTTTTTTTATTATTCTCCCTGTGTACTCCCTCACCGCCAAAAAAATCCCACACCTCAACATATTAGCTTTCACTAGAGTCCTAATATATTTTTTTGGAAATGCCACAGCAGTAACAGCTCCATCATTTCTTCCCTGGAGACAAAGATGTATGGTGAGAGTACTCTCATCTCCGATTTTAGTCTTGGCAAGCCCTGGGCTCGCCTGTGAGAGAAGCAGCAGGTCTCATGCTGCTCTGAGGCCCTGCTCATACAGACTAAAGCAACTGCTTTGTTGGTTCAACAGAACCAGGAGTGTTATGATGTAGTGATTCAAATATTTTTGTCATTCAAGCCAAAACTCACCAAAACAGATCAGTAAGAGAAGGTGCCTCTTATGTTGAAAATTTCCTGATGTTTCAACAGCATCAGGAAACAGATGTAGTTCAAAGAAAATGCTGTCTTCCTCTGCCTTTCATCCAGAGGTTCAGGGAAAGATAGAATTTCCTGATTTTCCTTAAAACAGCGTAGGGATTAGCAGTTGCAAAGGGAGAGGGTGGCAAATCTTTGAGCATGATCTGTTTGTTTTCTCTCATCTAACCTGAGTCAGGATTGTTAACTGATTCTGAGCTGTATCAAAGCAGAAGAGCAGTGTCTGCGGCATGCACTTTCTACTAGCTCACTCTGAACTGTGATCTGGAATGAATTACGAATGGTGTGTTGTGCAGATCACTCTTTCCTAGAAAGCAAACTCACAACTTGACTTGCAAAGGCTGTGCTGCTTGTACTGCCACCATCCACTTTTTTTTATTGTCTATAGTTCAAGAGTGGTGTGTGTCTCTCTTATCAAAGACTCATCCAAGGTCTCCATTTCCAGGTCTCCACTCCAGGCATTCAGTGGGCTTGATACTGGGCAGACATAGATTGGCAGACAGACCCAAATCCCAGAGTTTATCATCTCAATTTTTAAAAAAGGAGACAAAAGGTGCTGCAAAAGATGCAGACACACATGGCTGAAGGCTAAAAATGTCAATGGTGGAGGTTGGAAGAGAACATCAGTCATCTGGTTTCTGTCCCAGTGCTTTCAGCATCAGCCTTCATTGTCCATCTGCTGACAACTCCAACCACTGTATCAATGAATGCTACTGGGTTGCTGGGCTTACTTGTTTAAAGCAAAGCATAGAAAATGTTTACTATCTCCAAGATGAGAACTATCCCAGAAATGCAAGGTAGGAATGCAACCAGTCCCTGGGATTTGGCAAGAAGGTCTGACAATGCTAAGCAGGTCTCTGCTCCTTGCAGTAGAGCCCACCTGAGACTGACGTTAGTATGTACTAGCAGACCACTAAAAGACCACGTTCAGGGAGGCAAAATTTCAATGTCCTTAACCTTAAATCCCACAGAAAGCTCTGAGATGTATATGTCTGCTTAAATGTACATTTACACTTAAGTACCAGCTGTAAAGCAATGGATATCAGCATCTCCTATACTGCTCTCCCTCCAAGTTTGAGTGTTCAGCTACCTTTGCAGGAGAGATTTGGCATCTTAAGCTCACAGGAAGAATGCTTGACATTATCTCTAGTTTTAATACAGCTCTTGCCTCTCCCTGGTGTTTCAGAATCAAAGCCTCTCTACCTACCATTTAACATTTCTCTCTTATCTTTCCACAGTATGTGGCATTTGCCTCCCTATTCTTCATTCTGGTCTCCATCACCACCTTCTGCCTCGAGACCCATGAGAGATTTAACCCCATCGTGAACAAGACAGAAACTGAGTTCATCGGGAATGACACCCAGGTGCGGCACTACAGGGAAGCAGAGACTGAAGCCTTTCTCACCTACATCGAAGGTGTCTGTGTGGTCTGGTTTACATTTGAGTTCTTGATGAGAGTCACTTTCTGCCCAAACAAGGTGGAATTTATCAAAAACTCTTTGAACATCATTGACTTTGTGGCCATACTGCCTTTCTATCTAGAGGTTGGACTCAGTGGCCTGTCTTCCAAAGCTGCTAAGGATGTCCTGGGCTTCCTCCGCGTAGTCCGTTTCGTGCGAATCCTGCGAATTTTCAAGCTGACCCGCCACTTCGTTGGGCTGCGGGTCCTGGGACACACCCTCCGCGCCAGCACAAACGAATTCTTGCTGCTCATCATATTTTTGGCATTGGGCGTCTTAATCTTTGCCACGATGATCTATTATGCCGAGAGAATAGGTGCTAAACCAAATGACCCTAGTGCCAGTGAACACACACACTTTAAAAATATCCCCATCGGCTTTTGGTGGGCTGTTGTCACCATGACGACCCTGGGCTACGGAGACATGTATCCTCAGACTTGGTCAGGCATGCTGGTGGGGGCCCTCTGTGCTCTCGCTGGTGTGCTGACCATTGCCATGCCTGTCCCTGTCATTGTGAACAATTTCGGAATGTATTACTCCTTAGCTATGGCTAAGCAGAAGCTACCAAAGAAAAAAAAGAAGCATATCCCGAGGCCACCCCAGCTGGGATCCCCCAATTATTGTAAATCTGTCGTAAACTCTCCACACCACAGTACTCAGAGCGACACTTGCCCACTGGCCCAAGAAGAAATTTTAGAAATTAACAGAGCAGGTAGGAAACCTCTTAGAGGAATGTCCATCTGATCGTTAACCTCCATCCCGCGTAGCGATTTAAGATTCAGCCAGACTGCTTTCTTAGAGCAATGGGTAGCACATTTATCCATTCTAGTCCCACCATCACACAGTGAATAATATGTGTGAAGTCTAGGTTGCAGGGACAAATGGTACAGTGGAGGCTGATCAGCAAAACTAAGGATGAGAGCATGCTCCAGGAGCCCAAACTTTGGTCCTGGTTAAGGGCATACAAGTCTCAAGATATTTTGAAGAGCTGTTACATCTAGTGGAAGAATTTTGAAAGTTCTACAGCTATGTTGCTGGACTGTGTAATGCATCTCAGAGGCTCCTGAGAGTTGAATGCTTCTTAGAGCAGAGTAGGAGCCAAGTACTCAGCAATTACAGAGTTTTCTGACTAAACAGGGCTGGAATTCAAAACAGCCAGATGCTTTCTCATTTGTTCCCATTTGGGACCTTTCAGCTGTTTTAAATGGCAGATATTGTACATCTCATTACAGAAACTAGGTGCCTAGTAAGTTGAAGGGACAACTATACTGTCATGCATATTCATGAGACAATCCCGTCTCTTTCTGATGATTAACTGCAAAATAGAACAACAGCTCAAATTCTTGACACTAATGCAAAATGACTCACTCTGAGACAAGACTAGATGTAAGGATGTTTATTCCATGGCATGCAAATCAATCTGTTCTATAATATTCCACTAGAATTTAACATTTAGAACTATGAAGAGTTTTGAACCACATTTTCTAAAACACGCTCCTTTTGCAAGTATGGGTTGGTGAGTTACAGCTCTTTCAACCTTCTAGCAGCAAAGGCCAACTGGATAAGGTCTGACTGGTCATTCATTACTGGCTAGTTTGGCCTAAACAGTGATCACCTCATAATACGGTATTCTTATTTTCAATTATACGGATTCATATTAGCAATAGGTCAAACCAGAGCAAAACTAAATCAGACTAATTCTGCTGGGAGGGGGGAGGGAAATGGAAAAAAATACTAGTCACCATGGAATATATTATAATATCCCATGGCTAGTGGTTAATTATGGGAATATCTCAGTTTTATGAGAATCCTCCTATAGCACATAAATTTATGGGGCTCCAATTTGATTAGTTAAACCCCATAATCTACCTCTACCCATGGAATATCACTATTTATTCTATGGAGTAATTTCAAAGTAGATAACCACGTTGAAAACAAAGCCAACTTCATTTTTGGCAGATGTTCCAGCCAAGCTGTATAGCAGACATTCTCCAGCCTGTTCAGAATAACCCCCTGTGTCGTACTAGATAGAAGAGATCACCATTCCAGTAATTTGAAAGGTCATCTAGTCCAAAAGAGATGTTTTGAAAGAGCTAGCATATACCTATGATGGTCTTGTGTTAACAGTTTGGTTTTTTTTCACTTGGAAGAAAACTATATAATTTGTTACTCATTGTGAGTGAGGTATTCTCTTGTCATCTCATAGCCATGCATGTTGATGTCATTGTGAGAGGCACAAAGAAAGTCAGACTTTCCTTTGTGTCTGATTTCACCAATGCCAATGCTAATTTTGGAGGGAAAGAGCTGGTGGGAACCTTTCTCTTCTTTTCTCTTTTCTTTTATTTCCTTTCCCTTTTGAGCAACTATGTAAAATCCATTCAGAAGGTAACTAGCTTTCTTTTTTTTGTTGTTGTTAAAGGCTCTTCCATTGCAACAGGCCAATCACAATTCACGTGACTGATAGACTGTCTCTTTCCTATTGTATCTTTGGTGCATAAGCGTATGGTTTTATCATCCATTCCCCTCAGGTTGCAAATGCTTATCACAACTCATGGCCAAGCAGCAAACTTCCTCATAAACAGATGTCTTTGTGGCATCACGTATCAAGAGGGAAAGAGGGCACAAACGATACTGCATGTCTCCTACCGTAAGCAATACACCAACTACCCAATTGTAATGTGCAAGCGAGACCAGACTCTTGAGTACTTCAGCAGTCAGCTCCAGAGTGACTTTCTTCTCAGAAATCCCTTGCTTTATAGAGTTCCTTCCATTACCTACCCTGGTCCTCTCTGGGAGCTAGAGGACTAAGAACTCTATGAGCTCAGTGCAATTCCACACCAATACCCTGAGAATATGTGTAATTTTGGTTCAGTGGGGAACTGTTTTGCCACCATCAGTGCTCTAAAATCAGCTGTTACTAGAATATCTATGAAGTGTTGATAGTAACAGCAATTTATCTATTTCTGCAATAATTAAGAGAGACTATTTTTATATACATTTTCAAGTCTATATATTTTAAGAAGTAACAAAGCACACTTACACATCAACTAACAAAACAGACTCAGTAACACTGTTGCTGAAGTTCTGTTTCTGATAATTATTATGCACCACTAGCAGCAAAAAAATACTGCCTGCATCTCAGCTTCTGAGTAAGGAAAGATCTACAATGTGTGCAAGAAAACAGTGAAAAATAGTAAGATCAGAATTGAACTGTTAAAACAAGATCTGCATTGCCTTGGATGTTGAGGTTCATTTATGTAATATGAAGCGTTCATAGGCACTGAGTTGTTCCTGAAACTAGTCTGCTCATTAGATGAAAGCAGAGACTTGCAAGCAGTGAACGTTTCCCATACTGTACAGTATTTGGATTGGTTGACAGCACCCAACTGTAAACAACCAGTTAATGTTGTACTAGGAACATGGACTGGGTGCCTAACACTTCTAAAATAATGCCTGAGTTGTCCAAGATATTTCTTGACATTTTTAACTGTAAAGCTTCGGTGTGACAGTGTCTAGGTGATCTAAGGTCATATGATGCATATCTAAATACATTATTCCCCCAAAAAGCCTGTTTAGCTGCTCAAGTGTAAAGGACATCATATGAAGTTATTAACTCCATATATTGTGCGGTGGAATAATTAAACACTTCACAAAATAATGATGAGTATGAAATAGTTCCACACAAGATTTTGTCTCCATAGCCCTCTTGTGCACCAGGTCAGCAGTTCTCAGCTGTTCCTGGTCCATACACAGGGCTGGGGCCTATGCAGAACCCTGCACAGCCATAGCCCCGTGCCTCTGCTCAGCATGAGGAAAACTTTTCCGGCACAGAAAAGCAAACAGCAGAACTCTGCCCACAGGCTGCACAGCTGCTGCCAATGATGCCATGGTCATTTGCAGGCAAAGTAAAGAGGGTTTGAATATAAATTCTTGTAAGTTTGAAAATTGTCCCCAACACTCTCAGCAGCTCAGTCCAGGGATAATCTAACTTGTCAGGATAGTATCTTTAAATAACAGCACTTGATTTTAATTTGATATCAAGAATGTCAGAGTTTGATTCTATCATGTCTCTACTTTCTGTGGCAGCCCTTCCTGCTGTCCATTCCAAGGGAGCAGAAAGGGTGTAAAGGCACTTCAGAGTAGGGGATGGCAGAACTACAGCTGCAGGCAAGCCTTCACCAGCATCGTTATGAAAGTAGAGACTCTCTCTATAGAAATGCCTTATGCCTGTAAATTCTCAAAATTCTGCTTATATGGTGCCTGGAGGAACTAGACCTGATACAAAGGAGCAGATCTCACCTGACCAAATTGATTAAAACTCCTTCACTTGGGGATATCTCTGACTATAGAGGACCAGGCGTCCCCTCACTTAAAACGCACACCAGGTTCTAGCATCTCCATGTCAAGTTATTAACTTTGTTATGCTGCAGTGTTGTTTATAGGCCCAACTCAAGATCAGGGCTTCATTTTGCCATTGTTGTGTATGTGACAACCAGCATATTCCAGTCAAATACTCAACAGGCTAAGTAGACCACAAAGACAAAATGGAATTAATCTCCAGTATTTTCATTTGACACATAGCTTAATTTAACTAAGTACGATCACTGAAAAGGTCTCTGGCAAAGCCACCAGTTGAACCTAACTAAATAAGCATTGGTCAACCATAGTTTGCTGTCCTGCAGTGCCTTTTATCTAAAGGTTTCTGAGTATTCTAGACAGTCACTATCATAACAGAAGTGAAGGAGCAAAAAAGCAAACCAGAAAAAGCCAGTTTCAACCACTTAAGCCTAGCTGATTTCTGTCCCAAACCACACATTGCCCTACAGGTATAAGTCATTTACCTCAGTACATGTAGTGGAATGCATTAAGGTAGAAGTTCGTGAGAAAATCTCACAACATGAAACCAGATCTTGAAAGCTCTTAGTTTTGTTTGGGAAGTGTTACTCAGCTCTTCAGTCCCTCTTGTGTTTGCTGCTTGCCTGCCTGAAGGTTAGGCTGGCTATGTCATTACATCTCAAAGTTGCCACAAGATGAAGTGGTGACTGTAATTTTCCCACAATATAAAAGAAGTTTAGAACATGAATGGAATTCCTAACTTCATTTGATGTCTACAGTACTGTCTGATACCACAGAGAAATGCTCTTAAGAATGTGTCCAGAATACTTATGCACATGTGATGGATTATTTTGGGTTTGTTCAGAGAGCTACCCTGATCTTTTATCTTGTACATATATACACAATGCCAGCACACACAGTGTTTACATAGCTAAACCAAGAATTTCTCACCTCTCTAATCCCTTCTGCATGCAGCTGTACTTCAGCTATCTTCACACAAATGTACTGTGCAGCTTTTTTCACAGTGTACCGATGGCAGAATTCACCACTCAGTGCAAAGCTGTAAAAGACAAAAGAAATACAAACAGAATTCAGGTGCCTAAGAGAGGAAAAATGTCTGTCATTGCTAATACAGTTGTTAGCTTCAGAAAAACTTCTGTGGTTGTTTACTTACCTTCCCCAAGCCAAATTTTCCATAACCTGCTCAACTGTGCCTATAATTAAAGCAATCTAAGTCTCTGTGACCGAGGGGAATTACATCGTTGTAGTGACTCCAGTGTAACTCCATGGTCATATGAACAGGAGCAAGCTGTGACATTAGGAACCTGTTATTTCAATGCAACTTCTTGAGAGAGAGCTGATCTCCTTTTAAAGAAATAGTGTGGAATTACGCATTTCAGCTTTATCACTCATGCATTCTGAAGGAGGTGCTCTTTTCTCAGGGCTTCATTTTTCATCCCTTCTGTCACCATAAGCTAAGTAACCAGTATTCCTTGTGCAACACATAGGTTCTAATGTCAGAAGTGTGCTGAGCACTGTAATTCTAGTGCCAATGCTCAGTGGGAACCGGGGACTCTTAGCAGTCAGGCTTGTCACAGGCCCATTATGCTGCATTAACATTTTGTTGTACTTGAAAACTTCAGAGGCTTTTATAGGTAGCAAAACATTGTTGAAGCTGTAGTTATACAGTCACTGTGGTGGCCCTTCAATACACAGGGAAGCAATTTCTCTGATCAAATGCCTTTGAAAATTAACAACAAAAAAAAAAATCTAATCTTTGTGTCATAAAACCTTTGACCCTCTCTGCATGATGAACAGTAGACAACAATGTAACTGCAAAGAGCTTAGGTCTGTTTCACCTCAAAAGAATTTGCAGTTGAAATATGTTGCACATCAAAAAATACTAAAAGGGCAGTGGAAAAGATAATAGGGAGATCATAGAATCAACCAGGTTGGAAGAGACCTCCAAGATCATCCAGATGTTTTTTCCTCCCTATCCTTAGCCTCCCTATCCTTTAAAAACCCAAAGTTCATGACTCCAAAATAGAGAATGAGGTACTGATCACATCCACCACGATGGAGCAGAAATTCTAACAGCTCAATATAAAAGTATAAAATACTCCTTTTGTCTTTCTCGTCTAATTTAAGCATTTGCCAGAGGTCCCCCTTATACTGGAAGAAGAGTCAGGCAATCCTAGAGAGTAATCACTCATTTATGATCTGAATTGCCCACTGGATGTGGCTTTCTCCATTTGTGATCTTAGCTCACTGCAGCTCTCACTTAAGATACTCAGTTACGTTTCCTACAGTTAGGTGCAAGCAATTTGGATCGATTTCTTGACCGCTGCCCAATGTGGCATTTCTGCAATTGCAAAGCTGTGGATCACACAGAGAGCAAAATTTATAACTAATATAATGTGATACTTTGTTGTACAATTATTTACCTGTTATTTCCTGTAGAGACACAGCCAGTGGGTGTCACTTGTACTATGGTGCTTGTTTACTTTAGAATCTGAATAAAAACTAACATCCTCTATACCAAGTTATTTGAAAACAAAAAGCAGAAGCTATGAATTCAAGCACAGGGCTTCAGGTTTCCCTGCTTTTCTCTGGCACTATGTGAGACATTAAAAACAAAACAAAACAAAAAACCAAAACATGTCCCCACACAGCTCCCCATGATCTGGCTAAAACCAGAGATAAGTGTGTGTAGGGGCAGGATTGCACTGATGTGAAAAAACAAAACAAAACCCAAACTCCCCCCCCAAAAAAACAATTGTAGAAATAAATAATAAATGTTAGGATTTTTCATGCCTTAACTTAATGAGCACAAGGCACTTTCAGCAACAGGAAAACACAGATACAATTGTTCCAGTCAAGTAAGGCCAACCTGACCCAATCCTCCAGCAAAAGGCAGATGTAAATAAGGTCAACTCTCTTTCTCAAGTGCATGCCTGCCATTGCAGCACCCATGCCAATGCAGAATGCATTTCTGACATATGAGGGAGGTACTCCTGGCATCTCTCCCTTCTGCTGGACTCAGTATGAGCAGTGTTTTCAGGACAGACAAAACAAAAGTCACCTCTGTGCAAGAAGCACATCCCAGCTGCAGAACTAAATAGAAAGGATGACTTATTACTACAAAGGGCCAGGGATAAACAGCCTAGTGTGTGAGGTCTCAGTTTTGTGCCCAGTCCACTTGCTTATATCCCTCTTAGTCTATACTTGCTGGAAATTTTCTCCAAGCTTTTTGTCTACTGCTTGTCTGTTTATAAGCACACAGCTGAAATAACAAGCAAGCTACCATTCTTGCTGCCATTGCTCTTTGTATTCATCCATGCTCCATGCCTCAGACACCTTCCATACTGTGCAGATCATCATACTGTATTCCTCAATTAGAGTGATAAAATTGTAGCATGACTCACCTGATAACATCTCCTCGCAACCTCTACCTGACCTGTCAACAACCCACTATGCTCTACAGTATATGGTGATAGCAAGACTCTCAGAAGTCCAGGATAGGAATAAGTGAAACTCCAGAGCTGTCAGGATAAAACTAGGAAAGCTTTTCCTGAGCTTTTTGGAATGCAGTACTTCAGGAACAATAGTGTTCAGCACTGCATTAAGCACCTATCCAACAATATCTGTAATAGCAATGTGCACTGGATCTGGTTAACTAGAGCTCCCACATTTCATTTAGCAGTACAACAGGTAGGCAGCCAACATACAGTCACCTCACTTCAAGAAGTAATACCTCTCAAAGTTAATATTCTCTGGGAGTGATGTTACTATGTTGGCCAGTTAGTACTGGGAGAGGTGGTCACCACCATCACTGGAGTGCCTTTACTAGGAGACACGGCTTCCTGGAGGGACCCAGGTCAACACGGTGGTGAGTAAATATTGAAGAGGTAGGTTGGGTTGGAAGGATTCTGCATATTCATGTAGCATACTAAATTTTGCTCTTGGGCCAGTGTTAAGTCCATAAATGTGATATATACTCAGAAGAGCCTCATAACAAATTTGAAAACGTGCAGTAATATAAAAATCAGAAAACTTTAATAAAAATACCTAGCACTAAAAAAGACTTTTATTTTAATGTCCTTAGAATATTGGGGTAACTAAAACTGAGTTGTTATATAGGAATCTTAATTCTTTTACATGTTCTTCACATTTTCTCTCTCTTTTTCTCTTTCTCTCTTTCACTCTGTTTGTTAACATTTACTTGTTATTACTGTACGTTGCTTGCAACTTGTGTATGTTACAGACTGTCACATTTTATTCTGTGAAGTTTTTCTCCAATTCCCATCAACCTGAGCTCCATGTTGGGCAGCCGAGGAGATTACAAAACAGTTCTTTATTGCAAAAGAACAAGGAATGTCACAGACTATAGGTAACTTCACTGAGATTGTGACACAAAACCTGATGCAAGGTATTAAGGCAAAGAGTAAGTACTTGGTATGACAACAGAACTAAGTAGTTAAATTACTTTCTTTTGTTTTATTTTTTTTCCAGATAGTCTGCATGGGAAAATTTAATTTTCATTACTCTCCAGCAGAAAAGATTCCCAAACATACCAATTTAGGATTATTTTTACTGCCACTTTGAAAACCAGTGATATCCATGCTGACACATCATCACTCATTCTCAAAGGTTTCTATGCTGTTCTTCTCTATGCTATACCTCCTTCCATACTCTCCAAGCTACAATCTCATCATTTCATCATCCTTTGTCTGTGGTTTAATATATCTTCTCCATAATTCTTTTTCTAATTTAATATAGTTATATCCCTTTCACTCTAAGGACCTGATTTAACAACAAAAATGAGCCCCTACCCATGAGATCCATGGTTCTTAATCCTGCATGAGGCTCTGGAGCCCATAAAAATCGATTTCTGTAGCTGAAGGTGGTCTGGCGCAGAAGGATAATTGTTATTTTGCTGAATCAGGTTCTGAGCAAACAATGTTGTTTATGATCTCCCTCAATTACCCCCAAAGACTGCTTTGAAAGAATGATAAAAAACAGCTGATAGACATTTCTGACCCTTTTTAGAGGAATAGCATAAAGATTATTGCTACTAATCTTATTAATTGTCAGTATATTCTATCTTAACTCAGAAATCGCTACGGCCATGCACTAACTCCAGAGAAGCACATTTTTCTCAGTGTGCACTGATTCACTATTGTGCTCTGGCCTTCCCTTAATCAGTGAAGAAGCACAGCAGAGCTTAGCTGGAGTGTAGTATAAAAGTGATGTAGTTGATGAGTGAGCAATGAACATTAATGAGCAGTAAACACTATCCAGGCAACTAAACCAGAAACAACTTGCTAACAAGAGTTAATTTGAATTAAAGTGACTCAAGAGAGTAAGGGATTGAATTGTAAATATTTCTTTTCTATACAACATTTAGGAATATAAAGTCAACAGGTATTTTCAGATACCGAGCAACTCTTAAATCTTCCACAAATCAGAGTAAATGTTTCTTATACTTGGATTCATCCTCTTAATTTCATCACAATTATTTCCTTAGCACAAGAAGTATCAGGCAAAAGTGATGCTGCAATAATAGAATACAAAAAAGTAATGTAAAAGCCATGCATTTTCTCTAGAATAAAGGCAGCTGAGAAATTCTGTCCTCCAGCAACTCCAGCAGCCTCACAGCTGCTATACTTCCTGCTTCCAGCGAGCAGGCTCTAACAAAAGTTAGAGCACAGCACTGTCTCCTTGCCTATGCCAACTCTTTTCCTGTATCTCTCCGTCACTGGCCCAAGAGCCAGGGAAAACCGTCATGCTAAGACAGTTGCCTGTTGCCAGCATAGTATGACACAAGTAATATTTTTCACATTAACATCCTTTTTGCATCACCATAAAAATGTGAGACGACTGAAAACTAAAAGAGTAATTAACATATTATTTCTTCCAGCATCAGTTGGATTAAAGTTATCTGCTGTGACTGACCTCATAAAGATCTTTCTACGTAAGAGGTTTCAGGCAGCTCCCATGCATGTCAAGGCTAGTGTCAGGTGTTTGAAAATGAGCAAATGAAAATGACTCTCAGGCTCCAAATGAGAATCAGAGGGCGAATGCCAAGTGGTCAGGAGCAGGACTATCCACGGATTGCAATAATGTCAATCACAGGTTTGGGATCAGGGCTACAGGATCACGGTTGAGATCTAGATAAGCTCCAAGTTCAGTTTTAGTTGTACACGGAGCATTGGTGTGGAATGTAACTTTAGTCAGACGAGGTGTTCTTAAAAGGAAGACCTTGATCTTTAAAGCAACTTCCTTTCTCGGTTCTGACCCTCATTTGCAGTAAACTGCTCCTACCCCCTTCCTGCTTGTCAATCCCTCCCATTGTATCACAGGGCTGCAGAACCCTGAAGTCCTTTGAACTTTTGAATAATAGCAAATGGCTCTTCAGAGTAGTAGTAGGTATTAAGGCTGGGTCATTGTCTCTTTTAACCATTAAACAAGAGTAGTCTATGTTCCTCTGGAAGAGATTGCCAAGTAAAACATCACTAGGTCTCTTCAATACTGTGTTTCTGATTCAGGGCTGAGAAGAGCTGATCTTCTTTAGCATGTCAAAGAATCTGGCATGGTTCATGAATCCAGATATTGATTCATGGGTAAATATGCATGGATATCATGCTGTGAGTTGTGCAGTTTCTCTCAGTCCTGTTTCAGTCAAAGTAGTTATGAGATACAGAAGCTCCTATAAAGACTGGAAAAGGCATTGGATTTCCAGTCCTGCGAGGACAGAAAATGGTCCACCCTGAGAGTGCCTTTCAGCTCATCCAGTCTTTGGGGTAAGTCACCAATTCACAGCTCTGTGGACACACGGGGGACAAAGGAGGAAGGGCAGCTACAATGTCAAGAAGCAGCAGTGTGAGCTAGGACCATGCCTGGCTCACATGTGATTTCTGAAGACATCTAAGGTAGAAGGGCACATCAGGAACTTGTTTTCTTGGCAGCTCTTGGAAGATGGCAGTGTTTACATACAGGGAGAGGACTGGGGTGACTTTCCTAGTCTAGGGACCACTTCTCTACAAGTGCCACATTTCCAAGCATAGAGTGAAATCAATAATACATCATACAATTATGTCTACCGATAGTCTAAACATAAGATGCAGTTCAAATAGGTAGAGATTTAGTGTCAGACTCTACCATCAAAAACATCAGCACTGGTAAAGCCATAATGGCAGCACACAATGCCTGGCTGACAAAAGGTATGAGCCATGCCAAGAGTAGACATGTATCTCTGCTGTGCTTCTGCACAACAAGCAAAGTATATAACACAAAATCCAACAGATCTCCTAATATATTTTTTTACTCAAAATCTCTCCTCCCCATTTTGAAACTCAGTATTTGCTCAGAAATGCCTGGAGCATTTTAATAGTACTCCTCTGCAAATGGAGATAGATGAGATAGGGAAAAAAAGAAAGCAGAAACCACACAAATGAGGTAGTTGTGAAACATACTACTCCCCTGGGAGATCTGTTGAATTCTTTCTTTAGCCTCTCAGCCAATTCTCTGCAGGAGAATGTTTAAAGCTGGTGCATTTAACTAGGTATTCACAGATAGGACAATTATGGAGATAAGGTACCAAGCTGCGAATCAGAAGATTTTGTTGTAAATAATCTCTTACATAGCAGCGAGCAAGTCACTTCACTGCATGGTAGCTTTGCCCATCTGTAAAACAGAGATGATAACACTGACTTTTTTTCATAAAGCAGAAACTAGAGAGCAAAAAATGCTATACAAACCTAATTCAGATTCTGCTAGCAGGGATGGAATGACTCATGTGAATTTAGTAGGCTGGAATCAAGACTTAGAAATGCTGAACACCTAGAGGTAGTCATTAGTATAACCAGACTGGTAGCCACAAGAGAATAAAGGGCTTATCTGGAATTCTCTCAAATTCAAGGTCCATCTCAGAAAAAACAAACATGCAAACTGAAACTTGGGAAATCATCTTAAAGTTACATCATTTCATCCCATCTTTAGATCTCATTTCTAGAATTGTTCAGCATGTAGATATACTAGTGAAAACATCAGGAACTTCTAACTCCGGCCTGATGGCATCAGTGATGTTTTCTTTATTCGTGTAACAAACTAATCACATATTAAATAAATGTGACTGCCCAGTCCTATCTTCAGAGAATTAGGTGGTTTGGAACAGAACTACTCAACACTTGTTTATATACATCAGCAACAGATGCAGTTTTCTGTGCTAGCAATTTCTGTGTCTCCTAATTATTCAGTAAAATTGTCATTGTGCATTAGCACTGCTATCCAGCATCTGATTCCTAAGACGTGGCCCATGCATGGAATATTCAAGTGACGTTAGTAGGACAGCTCAGATATTTGTCTGTGTCTCCAGCTACTCTGTTCTCTTCTTACTGAATAGAAATAAAATAACAAGGCTGTGGATTTTTGACAATTACAAAGGAAATGGCATCATTGTTAAGGGACTCTGGAGAGGCGGCAAGAGCACATTCCAGCTCAAGTGGCTAGGGACGTACAATGCTATTTAAGAAATTCAAAGAAGGTCAATTTTCTTGTCATTCAAGCACAACAGAACCTGTAAGGTGCCTGCAAAAGTGTTATCAGAGAGCAGCCAGACCCACAACCACTCTGCTTAGTATATTTTGAGCTCTAGAATCAGAGCAGTGCTCTCTCCATCACTAGCAGTTTAGTTTGCAGATCGAAGCTCAGATGTAACAATGGGAAACTCATAAATTTCATTGCAGACTCTGCCTCAGTCATTTCAAGATTAGAGCCATCAGCTTGTAGCAGTAGAAGCTTACAAAGAAGCCCAGTCCCCATGAGGACAGTGGCTCTCCCCAAACACAGTTAAATGTTTTTTAAATCAACAGCTCAGTACCTGCAATGTCTTTGTTACTATGGCAGCCATGCCAGGTTTTGTGCAGTGGCATTAAACAGAGCTGTTATGAACAGAAAGAAAATGTAACTCAGTGCAAACTTAAAACTTTAGAATCCTACTGAAATTAGCATCTGCAAATATTAAAACACAACTACAGCTTCTGCTGTTTTGAAAACGTATTGAGTGACCTGATTATTTCATCACACAAACCAAAACATTACTCTCTCCCTCTTTGAGAAAGTAATTGGCTGATTCTGCATGGAGAAGAATGGAGGCAGAGGTGAGATCTGCAGAAAAGACTGTTTATGTTGGAACAAACCAGTGACATCTAAATAAAAGTAAAAGCATAGAATTCAATTACTGGTGCTTGGATAGAGGTGCGGTTTGTGTTGTATACATCTGTATGTGTGTACGTGCAGAGCAACAAACATAACTTCAAGCAGCTTTTGCTCACAAGTCATCTATGTTGTCCATCTGAAGCCAGAGGATCAAAATCCTTCTCTGCAAGCCCTACCTGATGTTTCCTTTTGTTCTATCATTTGGCTTCAAAACTGCTGAAACATAAATGACAATATGATGTAGCATTCAGAACAAGTTGGTAGGCAAATCTGGAAGAAGCACTGAAATTAAGTCTGTCTGTTCAGTTTGTCTTTCCTAAAGACTTGCAGGACCACCCATTGCCTTACAGTGTCTAGGTAATAAGCATTGTGCAACCGAGGTGTAGGATGCTGCTAATACCACCCAGTTAATGTATTTCAGCATTTGTGAAACTTCAGAAAGCACATTTTGACTGTTTTTCCTTCCTTTGAACCAAAATACTCACATTGAGCTGTGCCATACTTGGAGTATATTCTTAACATACCAATTTGCACTTTAAGCCCCTAAAATAAATCCTACATTAAATAGCACTTTAAATTGTTTTCTAAATGTCAAACAAGTCACACAGAGAAAACTTACTATGTTCAGTCTATCCTCATGGGAATGTGTGGAGTAAAATGGGCAAATCTGACAACCTAATTTCATTATTTACAGCTGAGAGTAAATTCTACTCCATCTACTTTCCAAATTTATGGCCTGCTGTAGTGTTTTCTATATGTAGTGTCCTGTGCTGGCATTGCAAATACTGTATGTGTTTCAGAGGAGAACACCAGAAAATGGATTGCCTTTTTTAAAATCCGCATTCTGCTGTCGTACTTCCATACGCAACGCACTCTGTGTGTCTGAGCTGTGTACAGCCATTCTGCATGACTGATACTGGAAATGCTATAAAACAATCTGGGTAAATCTGGGGGGAGGGGGAGAGCAGGAATTTTCCCCTCAGTAATGTTGCACATAAGTGTAAATCAGCACAAACAGAATATACTCAAATACTAAACCTGACCTGACAGCCCACTGCCTCTCTGAAGCGCTGAGTGACAGTAGGCTTCATGACCAACAGGTCGTTCATGCACCATCCGATGTCATGCCAAAACATGCTCCAATTTCTAACTGCAGTCTTCTGCTCACAGGATTAGGAACCAAAGCTCGCCCGTTTCTGAAACTGCCCCTCTGTGCGGAAGTGCAAGTGGCTGCTGTTACACCTAACGCAATTTCATGTTGTTTCTCCTCCCACTTAACAGACCTTATTTTATTTTGGTGCAGTGCACATGAATGCAGTGTCTAGGACAGATGTGCTACCTTTTGTAGTGTTGCTATAGAACTCTTTAGCTGTGAACCCTTAATTTGCAGCTGGAACTCTAATAAACAGTGCATAGTGTTTCAATAGCCTTTTGCTTATATGTTTGAAGATTCGAAACTGAATGGTGAGGTGGCCAAGGCGGCGCTGGCAAACGAAGACTGTCCCCACATAGACCAGGCTATTACGCCTGATGAGGGCCTGCCCTTTACCCGCTCTGGCACTCGGGAGAGATATGGACCCTGCTTCCTCTTATCAACCGGGGAATATCCCTGCCCGCCTGATGGAGGAATAAGAAAGGGTATGTAGCTGGGGTCCTGTAACCATGTAGATAGCAACCGTTGTAAATAAATAAGAGAAAGTCAGCTGTAGCTGTAGCACGCAATAGTGCGCTTGCTGTAGAGATGCACGTTTGGGCTGGAAACCACCACCTGATGTCTGCATTTGGAGTTTCTAACCTATTTCTTTCAGAAAGAAAAGCCTGAGGAGCTGTAACTACCCCATGCAGCTATGCTAGGCAGTTGAGTCTTCCACTCCAGCTGGTGCACTAAGTTTTAGTGGAGGATGCTCTGCAAAGTCCTTAAATTAGCCCATCCTCCAAGGACAGGTCAATTAGCATTTCATAGCAATGAAGGTCTGCCACTTCAAAAGCTCACAGATCTTACCAGGCTCTGAGGAGCATACACATGAAGGTGGCAGACAGAAAAGATAAACTACTACAAACACAAAACATCCTAAAGAGATATGAAATTATTATTTGGCTATCTGAACAGAGCACTACAACAAATTATTTGGGTATTCCTAGCTGTTTAGTTCAACAGAAAGAGAAATATACAAGAACATCTGTTTGCACAGGTGTCTTACAATTGGAAAATAATCAATCTAAAACCACTTTCATAAATAAACCATTATTAGTTCTTTTCTCAGACTTCTGATAGCTACAAATCTTTCAGAAGCAACTGCATTTTAGATTGCTAATGGTCAGAATAATCTATTTAGCAACAAAGGTCAAATCAAATGAAAAAAAACTTCCCTTCTTAAAGTAGGTTGTTTTGTTTAAATGATTTAACACGAGGAAACCATATAAACCAAAATCAGAGTTATATGTGTGTGCATCAAAGTTGATAAGGAATGGGAAAATTGGAAATCTCTCTTCAGATCAGTGTTTATCACTGGTGTACTGTATATAGCATATGATATAGTCAGTATTTTAAAACCGCAAAGATTGTATGACATAACCATACACTGAGTATGGAGTATAGAATTCCCATGTGCCATTGTATGATGGGCAATAGTTATAGCAAATGCCAGTTATAGATAGTGTATGTATTTATAAGTTTAGAGCTTATCATCAACAAAGATATAGTTGGACCACAAGACTTTCATATGAAAGTATATCCTCTGAAATTTACCTTTGTAGCAAAGCGTTTTACTTGATTCTGTATCGGATAAGCATTGGCCGTGTTCATTCAGCCCGGGCGAGTTCGGGTGGTTCCAGTGGATCAGGGGAACACTCCAAATGGCACATCCTTTGGGATGAGGAATGTATGGTTTTCACGATGCACTGCAACTGCCTCTCGTTACTGAATGAAACAGAGGCTGGTTGGCTAAAGAGTAATATATGTCAGCATATTGTTGGCCTGTTTGAAACACGTTGAGAGCATCTTAACTGTTGTTCCAACAGAATTTCATCCATAGTTTGTGCAACTCTCTGTACACTTGCTGAGCTACTTACATGCATGTCTGATAAAAAAGGGGAAAGGGAGGGAGGGAGTGGGGAGGGAAACTGAATGCATGCAGTTATCTTTTTTTCTTCCTTTCTTAATGCTGAGAACAAAAGAGTAGTATCTCTATAGCAACACAATAAATTCTATGGATATTGCTGCCTTTTCCCCCCTCCTGCCCCTAAAGAGACCAGAAACCTTAATTTTGCCTGAGGTCAAAATGCATGAAGTGAAAGGGAGAAGTATGTCCGAGTATATAACTGACGCAAAGAAAATCCCTCCCACTGACTTTTTTTTTTTAGGGTACAACCATATTGCTGCCTGTAGGATCAATTACATAGCCTGAACTTCCTTGAGAAATCATTTTTTTTAAGTATACATATATATTTTTAAAACGTGTTCTGTACTACAACAGCCTTCCAGTCACGTTGCAAGTGATACTACTCTCAGCATGTCCATGCATGCAGATGCTATTGAACTGGCTACAATGTTGACCTCATTCTTAGTCCATTCTGTCATTGATCCAATGCTGTACTTTGCATTTTTCTTTTAAATGAAGGTTACGAAATGTCACGGAGCCTTAACAGCATAGCTGGCATAAGTGGAAAAGCGATAGGATTATCCTCAGTGTCTGCGCCCTACAGCTCTCCTAGTCCAGTGAGACGTTCTTGGTCTCCCATCCCATCTATATTGTAGCATGGATCAGTAGCAGAGAATGGTCTAAAAAGCTTTATTTTTAATTAGCCTATGCTATGTTGCATATAATCCAGGTGACTAAGTCTGAAGATGCAATGTCTCACAGTAGCACCTGCTGGGAATGGTGTTACTACTGATGCTAGGTGACAACACTCCTAAATAGCACTCAGATCACAATAGGCAGGCATTTGCATAGTACTGGTGGGCCATACATGCTGCATGGTATCAGTACATAAGATGAAGAGTAGATGCACCAGATAGTTTCCTTGCTGGTGCATCCTGCTAGTATATGCTAATTTTGGTTAATGGTGGATCTACTGGCTCTGTATGGAATGGGTTAGGCATTTAGTCAATACTGAAACATGCCAACGATGGAAGATTTTGCTTTTCTCAGGATATTTTTGAGCCATAGGAACCCTGCAGGAGTTTGAGCAAACAAGCACAGTAGGATGAAACTTTGCATGGGCGCCTATTTTAAGCTGAAAGCAATACTCAGACACACTGTAGAGAGGTCTCGGTCTCGCTGCATGGAAAAAAAATCCTGTTGAAGAAGAATATGGCTGCCTCTGCATGTAGCTATTTCACCTTTTCCTCCTTCCTTTAAAACTAAGATGCCGAGCTTGATGTGAAAAGCGCAGGGAAGAAGCTCAAGTACTGATTGTATTCTTTACATGCAGATCTTTGCAAAGAAAGTCCAGTCATTGCTAAATATATGCCAACAGAGGCAGTCAGAGTGACCTGACAAGGCAAGAAGGAGATGAACATTGATGGCTAATAAACATCTGTGTGGAACTGTGCAGGCATAGAAGACCTTCTCATTTGGACAAAGTAAACTCGCTCCATGCAGGTTTTATGGATGATTCTTCATCGGTTTGGAGTTGTACTAGAGATGCAGGCTTTTTCTACGGCCAAAATGTAACAAAACTGTAGAAGATCCTTTTTTTTTTTTTTTTTTAAAATTTTTTTTTTG